>JAADXL010000039.1:0-83187 GCA_023337755.1 Pythium aristosporum | reverse complement strand
GTTGAAGTTTCCCACCCACCTTCTCGGCGCGTGCGGTTGTACAGCACTTCGAGCTCGTCCTGGATCTCATTCTTGGCGCGGGTATGCCCGCTTTGATTCGACCGCTGGATATTCTTGGCCTGCAGCAGCAGCCATCGCGCGGGCTGCCGTGGATCGCAGGGGATATCGTACGTCTGCGTCGACACGAACAGCCTGCCGAGTTTCAAAATCCAGCCAGTCAGTCGCGCGATGCTGCCCAAGACCCTTCGCTGCCAGCGCCACGCACCGCACAGTCAGCGGCTCGACCGTGCCACTGTCTCTCATGTGTGCTTCTTATCTCTAGGGGGTCCGACGGACGTGTGCGGAGGGGGAGGAAGGGAGCGCGGCGGCGGCGGCGGTGGGTGTCCTTGTCGGACTTCCCCCTTCTCTTCTCGGTCACTTCCCTTTTTCTGCGTTGTGGGCAGCAGCCGAAATCTATATAATGTTTCACAGGTCTCCGTGGAGAAAAGCCAGCCGATGGTTCAGAGCGGAGGTATCGATATCAAGAGGTATGTAAAATAAAGAGGTAAATGAATCAGAGACTGACGAAGATGGCTTCGTGACGCCAGCAGGGAAGAGAGACCCAACCGCCAATGGGCGGCTTCACTTCCGAGGATTGGCGATCCACGAGGAGATGGGAGCGTCGAGCGCAGTTCTGAAGTGCGATCCTCATTGTGGGTTCCATGGCGTCAGTGTGAGGCAGTGGGTGGTCTTCCCAGTCGTGATCCAGAGGCTCAGGATGACGAATGCTCAAACGTCCCCCATAAGTCGGATTGTTTGCGATCCACTGCGGATGCAGACATATCGAAACTGAGAGTAAAAGAAAGTGTGGGTAACTTCACAGGATCGAAGCTGTTGGAGCCTCGTGCCGTGGAAGTAGTTATGGCTGCAGTCGCAGCAGCACCTTCATCGCCCACCAACTGGCCTCCTTTGTGCACCGATGTCAAAACCGAAAGCGAATGGAAAAGAAAGCACTCTCCTTTTTCTTGTAATATCACAGTCCTACACGCCGCATCCTCCATAATGCTTTGGGCATGTACTCGTCTCGAGAGATGGCTCGGTTTGTATTGCATGCAGCTACACGATCTTCTGCATCGACAAATTCCGTGCCGTGTGCACTAGAGGTCGGCCGACTTGTCAGACCGTGGGGACTCCGTCTCGTCGAGACTTGCTGGGCGCGGAGACTCTTGTGTCGACGCCATCGTGAGATCAGCCATGTCGTCCGCGTCCCCTGCTCCACCAGATGAATCCGCTTGCTGGAGGCCACCGCTGCTGCCGACGGATCGGGTCAGGTTGCGCTGCTGGCGGACGCGTCGCCGCATGGTCGAATAGAACCGGTTCTTCACAGCATTATCTGTTCGGCCGGGCAGAAGCCGCGCAATGTCGGCCCAGTGGTTGCCGATCTTTTCACGCGTGCGGAAAATGATCTCGTCTTCTTCTTCAGTCCACGCGTCTTTGTTCACAGACGGCGACAAGTGGTTCACCCAGCGCTCGCGGCACTGCTTGCCGCAGCGACCTGGCAGAATACGGGAAATCGCCGACCAGTCACTCGCGCCTGCTTGCTGGACGGCGACCGCAAGAGCATTGTCCTCTTCGGGAGTCCATGGGCGCTTACCCAACTTTGAGAGCTTGACGCGCTTGCGTTGTGGCGAGAGCGATTCCTTCATGAGCGACGCGTACGAGTCAATTGGCGACATGAGCGGCTGCGTGGCCTCTAGCAGCCTGACGTGGAAGTGGCGCTCGGCCATGGACTCCAATACCAGGCTGCTCAAGTCGCTCGATCCGACCTTTCTTCCAGAGTCTGGGAACCGCCGACTCAGGATCGAACTGGGTGCGAGCGCAGTGGGTGATTTGCTCTTGTGTTGGTCCGCGTTCGCGCCGCTTGCACTAGCGGATCCAGCGCCTTCGCTAAGCAGCCGCTGATAATCGTGGGTCGCACTGAGCAACACGTGGTGGTGGTGGTGCGACGGCGGCGGAGGGCTCAGCTGCACTGGCGGCATGTGCATCTGCATCTCAACAATACTCATGAGCCGCATGAGATCTTGCTGCAGCGACAGCACGCTCTTGCGCAAGTGGTCGATATCCGACTGAAAAGAGGCCTTTTCGTCTGCAAACTGCGCGAGCTTGGCTTCTTGCTCCTGAATCTTGCTGCAAAGATTCTCCATCGTCACGATCGATCCATCGTCGTGGACAGCGTTCTCCACATCTCGCATTTTGTCATCGACGCCGGTATTATCGTGGTCGTGGTTGTACTTCTGGACCAGCTCGTGCATCTTGCTCATGAGCATTTCGATCGGTGACTTGGGCGGCACCATTGCTGAGCTCATTCGCGCCTCTTCCTCTGTCTGCGTCGTCGTGAGACGGGTGTCTACCGAGATAGCAGGCCCGCGCACGACAAGCTTCTTCTTTGGTGACGCACGCGGCTCCGTGGTTTCCGCCTCTGCGACCTCATCCAGCTTGTCAGCTTCTTCTACCTGCTCACTTGTCGTTCTTGCAGCAGCAGACATGCCCTTTGTCTTCTCTTTCGTAATCCCGACGGCAGTAGCATGTTCTCCATCGCTTCCGGTCGAGGCGCGTCCCTTCGTCGTGGGCAAGACCTCGCTCTCCAGCGCCACGATCGCGTTCTTGGCATGCTCGATCAGCTCGTCGCGGCGACGCTTTGTGAGGTGCTGCTGCTGGTGATCACTCGACTTGACTTCTTCTTGGTCTGTATCAACCAGAGCGGACTTCGCAGCCATCCGTACCCCATCGCAATGTGGCACCAATGTGGCAAAGACATTGGCAAGAGCCGGCGCGTTCTCGCCCGCCTCGCTACTGCTATCGTTGCCATGGCCTCGGCTGTTGTGTTCGGCCATCACTGCTGTACGCACGCCACTGGTGATCGTTCCGCGCTGGGCGGCGTAACTTGTGCACTGGAACCGTTGGCGTTACCGAGCTGTTCTGTTGCTAGAAAATCTTTTGCGCCCTTGGACGCTTTACCGCCACGGAAGCCGTGGGGTCTACGAAGCGTCGCCGTCGTTCTCAGCGCGGCGAGTCGACGTGCTCCCACGGCCGCGCATACCCAACCAGTGGGACACATTCCTTCTTTCTTTCCATCGATTCGATTTTTTTCTTCGAACTTAGTCGGATGTCACTAAAGTGAGAACCATTTTCGTACTTTGAAGGAGTCGCTGATCAAAGCTTCAAGATACCCCCACGAAGAAAAGCGAGAAGCTGTGATGGCCGAGGCAGACCGCTTCCTTTATGACGCTCTCGTGCAGAGCGCATGGTACATGCATGCAAGGAGGATGCATGCCTAAGTTTTGGGAGAGATCTTCTAACGAGCGGTATGTGTGTGTGGGATAGTTTGCCCGCGTCTGCTGAGGGCGTGGAGCTGAAGGACCTTACAAGCGGCGTGTTCGTGTCGATCGTTTGGCGCTGTCTCGCGAGGATCCAGGAGGGCGAGGAGCATCTCGAGTTCCAGATTCCAGAAGATCTTGATGCGCAGGGCGGTGTTGCCGCGAGACATCGTGTTGGTTCTCAATTGGCGAATATCCTCAAGGTTTGAGGCATCTCGCTGGAAGGTGACGAAATGAGCGCAACTAACAGTAGGGATTATATCGACAGGAACTCGGTTATGCAGGAGACTGTGGGTACAACCACTTCCTCTACCCCAATGAGAAGGAGTCGCGTAGCATCCTGTCGTGGCTCGTTGGGAAGCTGCCAGGAGCGGAGGAGATCAAGATTGCCAGCAGTGCGACACTCACGGAAGCAAACACGTCGGCTACGACAGGCGGCCGTGGCTGCCTTGCAGAGCAACCGCTGGCCGAGATTTTCTCGTTGTGGATGAAAAAGAAAACGTTGTATCGGATCCCAAACAGAGACATACCGGCGCTGCGAGGGTTCGAGAAGCTTCCACTTCGCACGTCGCGAACTTCGTTGCCATGGTCGGTCTCGCCTGACAGCTCGACACCCTTATTTACGTCGGTTTCGGAAGACTCATCGCAGGCAGTGTCCGTCTTGGAGGCCATCGCCGTTGCCCAGCGCCTTCAAACAGTCAATATTGACAATCTCGAGGATGTGGACGACGCGAAGGAATCGGCATCCGATTTTGGCGGCCGCATTGAGGTTTGTTGTTTTATGAACTACACTATGCGTTAGCGCCTGGGTTTTCCTGACCACAGATTCCGTTGTGCTCATAGGATGATAGTGGTTACGATGATGTGGGCTTCTCCGCAAGTATCGCGAAGCCGGATGATGATGACTCAATCGCCACGAGCTCCTCTGCTGTCATGCCCCCTTTCTTTATTTCAGCGGCCGCTGCCATCAAGGAGAATGCAATGGCGCAGCTCGAAGCCGCGGCTGAAATGCAAGATCAGCACCCTGCTGGTGATCTTGGTGGTGCTCAGCTCGACACGGACATGTCGCAAGAGGTGAGGATGGCGAACAGGTATGCTCTCGGAGATGGATCTGTTTGCTCACTCTCGCATATTTTCCTTCCTAGCTTGATGCACTCAAAGAAGACTCGGACCAAGCCAGCCTCGAGCAAATGCACGTGCGCCTTATGGAGACTCAACAACGAATCGACCAGCTTCGCGATGAAGTAGCCGCCGACCAAGACGAGCTGCTTGCGATCCAGGCTCGCGTTGAAGAAACAAAATCGAGCGGTGTGGCAATGAAGAAAGAGCTTGCAGCGAAGCGGCAGCTGCTCGAACTCTTACCGCAAGCCGACGATAATGTCGCGAAACTAGAGGTGAGTACATTGCGTAGCGATGGAGTTTGGCCACGACGTCTCATGGTGTTGACCAACTTGACAGGCGATATGCGCCAAGAATGAGCTCAAGCTAGAGGAACTTGCGAACGAGTGGGCGGCACACAAGCGCCCTCTTGAAGATGAAGAGCAAGCATTGCTTTCCATGAAATCGACCCGCAAAGCTCGCTGTCGTCAGTTTGTCGCTGAAATGAAGACGTTTCGTACGGAAATGAAAGAAATGGCGGCTACGATCCGAGAGAAAATGGAAGCTCTCCACGTGCTCGACAAGACGTACGCGAGTCTGCCTCAGAATATCAATCGCAACTCGTACACGAACCGTATCATGGACATTATCAAGCAAGTCCACAAGCAGAAGCAAGAGATAGGCCGGATCATCGAGGATATCAAATCCATCCAGAAGCAACTCAACTTCAGTTCGGAGAAGCTCAAGCGCAGCGAAGCGGTGACAGAAGAGAAGCTGTTTGGCGAGGCGAGCAAGCAAGTGAGCAGCTCGAAGGACCCCAACAACCCTTACGTGGAATGCTACCGCAAGTTTGCTCAAGTGCGGGAGCTGTTTGAAGAGCTCATCCTTGTCGTGGGAGACGTTGGCAAGAAAGAGAACGCGGCACGCGATTTGGAGAACTGGATCACACAACTGCAAGGCCGCGACAGCAGCGAGCAGCTTGACCGCGTGCTAGCCGATCTGCAGAGTGTTCGCCAAGAAAACGCCACGCTCGGTGACCAGATCCGTGTGTTCCGCTTGAAGCAGTAGCTCTCTCCCTCTCAGACCAATTCTAAGTGGACGTGTTAATTGGGTCGAATTAATTGTCAATTATTTCTCAGTTGAAATGATGACGAGGGGCACCACCAACTTATCCGCAGTGTGGAGGGGAGGGAAAGACTGTCAGGTCTGAATCAACCAACCCACCCACACATAAGCGAGAGAGTCCCGTCGCCATGCCGCCCGCGGCCGCAGTAGGTTTTGCCTCAGTCACCGTCCAGCCATTTCCAGTCCCCACCGCCAACAGTGAGGAACCTGGACGCGCTACGCCGCTTCTCGCTCTCCAGAAAGAGGTCGAGACCGTGATCAAGGAAATCAGCGTGTTTCTGCGCGGCGAAGAAACTGCGTTTCGTTATCAACTAGGATCCGACGGTGAGAACATCCGTGCGGTCGTGGAGGCCTTGACGCATCGACTGACAGAGCGGGGCGAGCACGACACAGACGACGTGAACATGGTCAAAGTCCACCAGCTCGTGGCGCGCGTGTGCGAATACATCGACACTGCTGTGCAGAGCTGCTTCCGGTCGGCTTGCGCGAGCGAATCGCCGAAGGAAACGGCCGCGAATGATGACGATGGGCCGACGAAGGCGAGCGAAAGTGCGCAGGCCTCTGCCCCCTCACCGGTCAAGTCCGAGGAGATTCGTCGTACGGATGAGGCAACCATTCAACCGTGCGACCAAGTGTTCCAGGATCTGCAGAGCAAGCTGAGCCAACTTGCTCAAGAAGGCGAATCTGTCCGTTCTCGCCTGGACGGGCTGGTCGCCCAGAACGAAGCGACCCGAGCGGAGTTGAACAAGCTCAAAGCTCGGTCGGCGCACCGCCTAGCGCGCGCACGTGTGCGCAACATCATGTTCACTGTGACGCTCGAAGAAGAGTGGCTCATGGACCCCGTCTCGATCGATGCGAACTTGGCGCCGTGCACCACCTGTCTCGGACACCGTATCGTGGACCCGCCATTGCCGTATTCGCCGCCAACGCTCGCGATCACAAGCCCCACCAAGTAGCTGGTACCATTCGGAAGCAGCACGCACGTATTTTATTCCGCGCCAGACACTTATTACATCAGCAACACGCATGAGTTCTAGTCATCTCAGCAGCACCCATGGTTTCCTCATTCTCATGTTGCCCTTCGATCGGTGCCATCGCCAGCGGGGGGCACTTCAACATTTCAGCACTCTGTTCATTTTTAATTAATTATAAACTCTCATAACTCCTGAGAAGATTTGATTCGTTGAAATACTCTCAACATTCAAACGGGAGAACAAGTGGGTTATTGGGTTATTGTAACCCCACCTCTTCATAGACCATCACTCCTTCGTTTCCCCTCGACTCGCCGGGCTGCCAGCAAAAAGAAAGAGCGCGAAAATCCAAGTGAAGGAGCGCGGCGCCGGAAGCGCGTCTTCTTCGGCTCTCCACGCATCCGACGCGAGCGAATCGTACGTACACGTAGATATATATCACAGCGACCCACAGACTGATCGGCTGTGCGAAAGAACGAGCAGAATTGGCCTTCGGGGAGGTCGAAACGCGAAGGAAACGTGGCGACAACGTGGTCGTGTCCGGTAACGGCCGACAGGACATGGCAAGCAATCACGGTGGGCTCATGACCAAGCCGGTCGGACGTGCGCGCCCTTCAGCGTTCGATCCAAATGCGTCAAGCGCCAGCGTCTCGAGCATGAACGGCGATGGCGCATCGGCGGACTTGGTGGGCGAGCATCAAGAACACGTCAAACGGCTCGAGTTGGAAAACTTTAACCTCCGTTTGCGTATCGGGAACCTGGAAGAACGGCTTATGCACTCGCAGTCGATGTACACGGAAGATTTTGAAGCTGAGCTGGTGCAGAAGCGATTAGAGATCGAGGAAAAAGAAGTGAAGATCCGCCAGCAGAAGGACCACATGATGCGCGCTGTGGACGCTATTGAACAGCTCAAGCGGCAGCTCGCAGAAGCGCATGCCGAGATTGAAAGGCTGAGATCGCTCTCGAATCAAGCGGGAGAGATGGAGGTCTTGCGGCAAGTGCTTGCGAGGACTGAAGAGGAGCTCGAGCGTCGAGTGCACCGCGTCCGAGAGGTGGAGACGGAAGTGGGGACTTTGAACGAAGAGCGAGCGGCTTTTCACGCGCGTATTGACCAAGTGAATGAAGAGAAGAAGCGCATGGAGGCCGAGCTGAAGCAACTTCGCCAGACTCTCCATCAGTTCGATCAGGAGCGGACCAAGGGAGTCTTGCAGGTTGAGCATCTACATTCCCTCGGTAACCAGCGAGAGAAGCAAGCCGAAGAGTTAGCGAGTCGACTGGAACAAATAACTCAAGAGAAGTTGCGCATGGAATCCAAGTACCAAGCGCAGATGAAGAAGATGGACGACCAGATGCGCTCCCAAGTAGAAAAGTTGAAGCATGACGGAGAAAAGTACCGGAATGAGTACATGAAGGTGAACAGTGAACGAGACAAGCTCCAATTTGAACGAGAACGGTTCGTTGTCGAGCTCGAAAGTGTCAAGCAAGACAAGGCGCGTTACCAAGCGGAGTGGGAGCGCATCGCGAAGGACATGGAGCGCTTGAGTGGTGAAACCGAAGCGATTCGATTGCAGAATGCAAAACTCAACGCGACTTGCGAGCACCAGGCCCAGACTCTCGGAAACTATAAAAGCGACCGAGAGAGTGCTCTGGATAACCTCCACAGACTCGAGAATGAAGCTAGTGAGTGGAGGAAACGAAGCTCAGAACAGGAAGTGGCGATCAAGTCGCTGGAAATGCGTTGCCAAAGCGCAGAGGCAGAAGTGAAGCGACTGCAAGAGCGTCTCGAGGCTGTCTCGACTCGGCACGCCCACACAACGAATGACCGCCTCGCCGCATTGGAACAGAACAAGAATGCATTAGAGACGGAAAACTACGAGCTCCGCAAAAGTCTCTCGTCTCTGCAGCATCAACTGGAATCATTCGAGTCGAAATGCCAGTCGTACGACAGCCTCTTCAATGAGGAGGCCGAGAAAGCGAAGGAGTACAAGAGTCGATTGGTCGCGACTGAGCGGGAGCTGCGCCAACGGATGGCACACAGTGAGCAACTTGAAAGGGAGCTGGCCCAGCTGACAAACTCGTCCGTTTCTGAGAGTGCGCGCCTTCAGCAGTATTCCGAGCAGATTACACGAATCACGAACGAGCGCAACCAGTTGATGGACACAATCGCAACCGAGCGCACTCGCTTGGAGTCAACTCAGAAGTCCAACGCGACCTTAGAGGCTCAGAACCAGCATCTCACAAGCCAGCTTATGGCATTGGCCAAGGAGATTCAGAGTGTGGTGGGATTCGACGAACACGAGCTATCATATCGCTCTCTGGATGCGCTATTTAAGGAAGGCAAGCTGACCCTGCAAAGGTACGTTGAAGCACTTGTTTCTTCTTTTGGTGCGATCATTCGAAATCACGCGCACTATTATCCTTCAGGCAATTCAAGGCAGATGCGGACAGCTTACTCCGGCGCTGGCAGGAGCAAGCGGAGAGTACTCGTGGCGAAGTTGATCGGCTGTCTTCGAAACTTCATTCTTGTCACATGAAGCTTGAGAGCCTACAGCTATCCACGCTGCACGCAAAGGATGATGCAAAGGTACGCTTGCCAGCATACATAGGGTATACAGTTATTGTGCCGGATTCATATGTTCTTTTCTGCGTAGTCGATTGACCGGTCGTGGCTGAAGAAATACGAGACTTTGCGCTCCGAATCGGAATCACTTCGTCGCTCCTTGGAGGATGAACTTCGTTCGGAAAAAAACAAGAACGCACAACTCGAGACAAGCCTATCACAGGCACGCGGTGAGGTGAATGCCATGGCCCAAGCTCGCAAAGTAAGTTCATGAAGTTGCCGCGATGTGTAATGTCTATCACTCACAGACTTTCGCGTAGGGAACGATGAGCGATTTGGAACGCGACATCTACGATCTTCAGGAAAGCAACCGCCTACTCATCGGTGAGCTCAAGGAACGGAGTCGATCGGCAAAGCACGCACGGAAGCAGCACCTCGCGGCCGTTGCCGAGAACGAAGACCTTCTTAATGCGGTGAAGATCCTCAAGACCGGTATCGTGGAGCGCGACAAGCAGATTGAGTCTCTCAAGGCCGCAATTCTGCGCACGACCCAGCAGTTGCAGCGAGGCGGCTCAATGGTCGAAGTGAAGCAGAAACTGCTCCAGCAACTGGAACAAACACAGTTCATGGTCAATGAGACGTACAAGAAGTGGTCCCAGAGCGATATCGGACTGGGATTCAACGGTGGAAGCACAACCCACGGTGGCGACGGCGATGAGTCTCGCTGGGTTGCCCAACTGGACGAGTACGTTGGACGCCTTGAAGCAGTATGTGGGCGATGGGGAGAGCACTCTCGACAATCGCGCGATATGCATCGGCGTTACACTGAAGCTTGGCGCTCGGCTGCTCTTTCGTTCGGAAAGGGCAAAGAGCGCCCCGTTTGGGTCGATGGTGTCGAGCGAAAGTGCAATCACCTGCTCAGCGAGAGCTATCGCATCTGCGAAGAGATGCGTGACATCGTTGAAAAAGTTGTTAACGTACTTCACCAAGCACGCAAGTCAAGTGAGCGTAAGGTTCGTCGATCGCGCTCCACTGATCACGTTTACCCTCGCAACGCGCGAGATCCTCTCGATCTGTCCTCTCGACGCGAGAACAACCACACCGACGACGCTTTGTCGCTTGAGCATTTCGATGGTGATTTCGACAGCAATGGCGGCGTCGATCTCGGCAATAATGGCAACGATGACCATGAAGTGCTCTTCATCAATCGTGGCAAGCGAGTGTCTGCAGCGGCTTCGCGTGGAGGAGTGAGTTCCAGAACATCGGCGAGTCGTGGCGGCGCGAGTGCAATCTACGGTCATTCACTAACTACGCTTAGTCGAATCAGCGATGAGCTCAAGGCCGTCGAGAAGAAAATCAAGACGTATCCGGACGAGTAACAGTAAGCGTGCTCTGCCATGTCATGTCGATTATCCTCCATCGACGTGACATCGGTGCTTTCGCTATAGACAATCGTAAGTGATGGCCGCGGCCGATTTTACCCTCAGCCAAATATTTGTCTATGCTGGTTCGGTGAGAGGTCGGCATCCGTCGCAGCTAGTCATCCCATTCCTCGGCTTCAACATACAACTCGCGAATTTTCTCGTAACTCACGAATGAGATCACCGCGGAAGGCACGGCCTTGATAGAGTTTACGATGAGGCCACGATATAGCCGTGCGAGACGCTTGGACGGAAGCAACCGATCGGCGGTTCCTGTGGTGGTCGAGTCGGGTCCCCGCAACGTCTGCTTTAAGCAATCCCAGGTGGAGTTGTACGTCGGGAACTGCAGCGCCGGGTGCCAAGCACCACCCAACTGCATACGACGTCGAAGGAGATCGAACGGGTACGAGATTGTCTGGGAGGCCACAGAGGCTGTCGTGGCGCACAGGATTTGGCCCGGGATGCTCGGGTGACCAAGTTGATGACCGGTCGTCTCGGTGTCGTACAGAATGAAGTACGGGCGTAGAAACTCGTAGATCGCGTAGTTGCAGCCAATGTACGAAAAGACTCCAAGACTCGCCGGAGTGAAGCCGCGGTAGAAGGCACGTGCAGGCTCGTTGAGCCTGATCTTTGTGAATGCGTCTCGAATTCCCACGTATGGACGCTTTGCTGGTGAGTCGTACTGCTGGACACTCAAGCGACCGCGCACAACATCTAGAGGGTACATAATGCAGTTCACGGTGACGCCCGCCAATCCGCCTGCCAATAGATTGTGGAGATTGGTCGCGTAGCGTCGCTGGTTCGGTGAAGAGGACGACGCCGGGGGTGTAAAGACTCGCATCGTTGAGAGCTGGCTTCGGTAGATATCACAGAGGAAGAATTTGGTCGGCAGCGACGGAATGACCCCGAGACAGTGGGCGAGATTGCCACTGAACAGACTGCGCACACCACCAAGACGGACCATGTTCGCAAACCCGCGAGCCATCGACGAATACGGTGTCGCTGGCCCTCCAAACGAGGCAGAACCCGAGCGCACTGGTGCACCTACCTGCATAAGGATTTTAAGTCGATCAAGCGGAGCGCACACCGTCCGGGAGAGCGCGCCAGACGCGATCGCAGCGGCGAGTGACGCCGCCTGCGAAAGCATTTGTTGCTTGCGAATCTCCTGGTCATCTTCCACCGGTTTACTCTCACTCGATGCCTCGTTCGCGCCCCACTCGCCGACCTTCGGCTTTTGGCGAATCGCGGAGATCCACCCGGAATGCAAATTCGCATCAAAGGTAAGCTTTTTCTTCCCCTCGGTTAACGCCTCGTCGACTTGGCCACCCGCTCGAAACTCGACTGCGCGCCAGAGACACCGCAGGACGTCCAAGTCGTTCTTCAAGGCCAAGGTAAAAGCCTTCAACTCAGCTGGAGTAGCGAAAGTCTCCTCGGTTGACGCGCCATCGGCTCCTTCCTTCCCTTCGTCTGAAAAGTTGGACATGACGCGAACGAGGTCGTCACAAGTTACTCGGTAGTCGCCGACGTTCACACCAGAAGGCAGCTCCAACGATCGCATGAAGAACGCCTCCATTGCATCCGCCTCCTCTTTTGTCACGTCATTGAGGATAGCGTTGCCGGTGTGCTCGAGGTCGATTTTTCGCCATTGCCGCATCAGCTTGGTGATATCTCGTACGCGAATCGACGACGCCTGCTCAGACTCACTTGGGGGACCAGAAGCCTCAATTGCCAGCTCATTGAGAATCCGGAATGCCGCCTCGGGTAGCACCTGCTCAATTGTCGAGGCACCCAGTGCGATATGGAAGTGAGCAAACTGCGAAAAGTTGACCAGTCCCGACGCATCGTGGAAGAGTAGCGAGTGCGCAAGCCGGCGCGCGCGGTCCAGTGCCTGTCGTGAGGGAGGCTGCGACGGCGGAGTCGACGCATCTGCGAAAACCAAGTCCTTGTGGCGCGGCGCACGCAGCATGCGATGGAGATCTCGCTGGGTGAGGAAGCTCTCGGCATCGTCTTTCTTACTGGAGCTCACTTTCTGAAACATTTTGAAAAGTGCCGACGACCCGCTTCTCGTGATCGTCAAGAACGTCGCACGGTCCATGCACCAGACTTTCGTGTCTTCGAGCGCACGAACACTCGCGCCTCGACGCGAGTTGTAGAGCAGTGCGGCCTCACCGAAGCTCGCACCCTTGCCGATCTGTCGGTCAACGACTGGCGACGCGAGTTGCGGTTTCTGCCTCAGGATCTCACACTTGCCGGATTCGACCACGTAGAAGTAATCGCCCGAGTCTCCTTGATTGAGGATCGCCGTACCGGCCTTGAACTGCAGCGGGAAGCATTTGCGCACGGCGAGCGCCTTGGCACGGTCATCCAGTTCCGCAAACAGCGGGTGGTCCGCCAGCGCCTTCATGAGGAAGATGTACTCTTCAAGCGAGCACTGCGTACTCGGATGTTCGTCGACAATGCGTTTGAACGCTGGTTTGTCGAGCTGCCAGAGCACAACCTTGGAGGAGGACGACAAAGACGCCTTGGCTCGGATCGTAGCGCGTCGTGGCGTATCGTAGATCAGCGCCGAGTCGCCAAACGCACTGCCCGGTCCATTGGTCGCGACTTGCACGGCCTGGTTCTTTCCGATCAAACTCGACGAGCTGGTAAAGTCAGCCATCGCGATGGTCTTGCGGCGACGCAGCATCGCACCCGGCGGCCACTGCTTATCTCGCGACGAGTTGGCTTCTGCTTCTTCTTCCGTGCGGTTCTCGTGCAAGTAATTGTAGTCGACAAACACGTCGCACTCGCCGTCTTCCAGGATATAAAAGTACCCGCCGTCTTCACCCTGGTAGAACACGACCTCGCCATCATCGAGTTCGCGGCGACGAAACTGCTTCGCGACAGCGTTGAGCTCGGACTCGCTCAGTGTGTGGAAGAGCGGATGTCGGCGCAGACTCGCGATAATTGTCGAGATTTCGTGGCGCTCGCGCGGCTCTCGAGCGGCCGCCTCGTCGACAAGTCTTCGCTGGCGGGCAGCCGTGGCCTCGAGTTCGTTGCGGAGCGAGATCTCGGGCAACAGCGTCGCGTCCTGGTTGAGTTTCAAGTACTGGCTCGTGTCGCCCGTGGAAAAGTGCTTCGGCAAGTACGAATTGGCCGACGGGTACGGCAGTAGCAGTCCGAGATGCTGGTACAGCGACGCCACGAGCTGCGAGCAGAACATTTTCGTCTTGGGCTCGAGCAGCACGTTCTCATTCTCGAAAACGGACCGCTCGGTCTGGCTGAGCTCCTCGACGAGCCGGTGGTACCGCTCGTGGGCCGCGTCTCGCGCCCGCACGAGTGCGTTACGCTCAAATGCCGGCATGTTGAGCCGGTGCATGAGTTCGCTCTCGAGCCGCTGGAGCTCCTTCTTTTGAGAGATGAGCGCGTGGAAGAGCCGCTCGCGTTCGACGCGCTGCGGCGCCGACACGCCGGCGTTGAGCAGTCGCTGCACGCGGTCCTCGTACGGCGCGTTCAGGATCTCGGTCGCGTACGCGAACGCGCGCGTGCGGAACTCTGGCGTGCGATGCACCTGCAGCTTGCGCACGGCGACTTCATGCGACTTGGACCGCAGCACACGCTCGACGAGCGGCCGCATCTTGACGCCCGTGAGCGAGGCCTCGAGGAAGAGCAGCTCATTCGTTCGCGGGTCGCGCACGACGACGCCGTTGTGGTCCCACTGCGTGCGCCCGAAGACCTTGGCCGTCACGCAGATCGCGCCGCCGTAGAGGTTCATGGACGTGCACTTGCGGTCGAAGATGAGGATGTCGCCCGTGTCAATGCCCAGGTCCGTGAAGAGCTGCGTCAGCTGCGCCTCTTGCCGCGCGCGCTGCGCCTCTCGATCTCGTTGTTTCGCGCCGCGCTCTGCAGAGGACGCTGCTTCATGATGCTGTGGCGGTGGATCACTGGAGCGCCCTGCAGCGGGCGTGGCGGGCGCCGAGGGCGGCGCCGCGTCACTCATTTGCCCCACCGAATCTGAAGTCGTTGACGACGACAAACCGTCCACCCTTCACCTCTGATACTGCATTGGCCGTTTATCACAATACAGAGGTTTCAGTGGTTTGGTTTTAACCAATTAAAACACGCCATTTGTCTCTATTTCAGCCAATGAATGCAAGAGAATGTTTGATGATGCAGCTCCTCAGAAATTTTGGGGCGGAGCCATGATGCTGCGAGCTCGTCGATGCGGCGCACATCTCAGCCATCGCCAGGACGCGATCTCCGCGTGTGGGACGCGGACTCACCGCTTCTTGTCACTACATGCTAGAGATCCTGCCGCTGTGCAATACAGTCATGACAAGGGACTGGCGTTTGAGGCCCGTGTCGTGCAGGTCTTGCGCCGCGTCGGCTGCGAGCTCGAGCCCACACAAATGTCCAGGGATGGCGGCATCGACCACATCGTACGAAGCGCTCGTAGCTGCATGATTGGTGCATTGGCTGACAGAGTGGTTTGTGTGGTTACATAGGGACGCTGGAGACTTCCAGACACGGAGCTCGATGTCGTCACGCAGTGCAAGAACGAGCGAAAGCCCGTGAGCGTGCAGCACGTCCGCGAGTTCTTCGGCGTACTGGGCATGCGCGCGTCGCCCACAAGTCTCGCCATCTTTCTCTCTTCGTCTGGCTACAGTATCTACGCCCAACGGTGAGATCCGTGGCGTTGCTCAATGGCTGGCGCTGCACTACCAAACTCACTAGTCTCTCTCCTCAGCTTCTTTGCTCGCTCCATGCACGCTGCCATTCTGTGCACCATCGCCGACGACGACTGCATCGTCGAGTTCCTCCTGAACGACCGCGCGCGCGCTGCGCTGCCCCGCTTGGCTGTGGGCTCGTGCTTTGTGGACCAGGAACACCAACTCATTCTGACCTACGGCGACCAAGTGCTGGGCGCCTGACTCACCTCCATGCATCACAATAATTGGAGATGGTGATGATAAGAGTCTCAATTATTCCTCGCTGGCTTCTCCATTCTCATCGCGGAAAGCACGGAGGGGATCGGCAATGCGGTCATCGTGTCATCCCACAGGGGCTGTGATAGCTCTTCACGATGGTTCAACACGCGAGATGATTGGTCAAAATTTGTAAGTAGAGAAAATTGATTGGCTTATATGTTTCATTAAAATTGGCTGAAATATGACCAATGAGACGCCGTTTCCAAGAGCTCCCGACTGCCAGTTCACGGCTTGTTTCGGAAGCGACACACGACACACGGCAGCAGGGGCGGCCCGCGCGTTGGCGATCCGACGAGCGATTTCCCTCCCTTCGTGCGCATCGACTGCGTCCACGTCTGCCGTATCCGCAGTGCTCGCGCCTCCGCGTCGTTGGAGCCGTCGCTCGCCTACTCCCCCTTGCGATATCAAGAGTTCAGCGTCTCCTTGCGCTGCCGCTTTCCCATGGCCACGTTGCTCAACCTCGACGCCATCGAGTCGATCGCCGCCGTCATGCGCGAGAGCTACTTGAGCCACGTGTTCATTTTCGTTCTCCTCGCATTTCTGCTGAAATATGTCGTCGCATCCTGGAGGTAGGAACCCGGATGTCGCGAGGAGAGAGAGACTCAGGATCTTACTGATACCGCCCGCTACCTCTTCCTCTTGTAGCTCGAGCCTCTCGCCGTTTGAGCTCCAAACGTGTCCGCCCGTGAACCCGAACGTCCACTACAAGTACGGTATCTCGCAGATGCAGGGCCGTCGCCCGTACATGGAGGACCGCCACACGGCCCACGCCGACCTGAATGGAGACCCGACGCAGTCATTCTACGGTGTCTTTGACGGCCACGGCGGGGACGGTGCCGCCAAGTACGTTCCCAATCCGTCCTTTGTGTTTGAATTGCAATACCATCGGTGCCTTCTAATGCTGTGTCTTCTAGTTATTGCGTGCAGGCTATGTGCCAAAACGTCATTCGTGATCCGCTCATCAACAAGGAACCCCTGGAGGCGCTCAAGAAAGGCTTTGTCAAGACTGACCAAGAGGTATGGATCTTCTATCTTATCTTGTACATATCTCCCCCATCAGATACCCTTTCTCACCTATCGTCTTGGTGCGCGTAGTACTTGCAAATCGCCAACAAGCGCAACTCGGAGGACGGCACGACCGCGGTCGCTGTGCTCACGCGAGGCGACCAAATCTTTGTGGCGCACGCCGGCGACTCGCGAGCCATTCTCGTCCATAGCTCGGGCAAGGTCACGGCACTCACGTCCGACCACAAGCCGAACCGTCCTGACGAGCGCAAGCGCATCCACGACCTCGGCGGCTCAGTCGTGTTCTGGGGCGTCTGGCGGGTCGAGGGCATCTTGGCCGTGTCGCGGGCCATTGGCGATCGCATGCTCAAACCGTTTGTCGTGGCTGAACCGGAAGTCAAAGAGTTTAAGCGCACGGCGAGCGACCGGTACTTGGTCGTGGCAAGTGACGGCGTGTGGGACACGGTCTCGAACGACGACGCCGCTGAAATTGTGAGCAAGCACGACGACGTGCAAGCCGCGGCCAAAAGCTTGATGGACGAGGCGTACGCGCGCGGCAGTCTGGATAATATCTGCGTCATGGTCATTGACTTGAGAGAGTGCGTGTGGTGGCTACATGTCGAAGAGGAAAAACACTCGGAGCTAATACTGTGCGGTATATTTGTATCTTCTAGGGAGAAGAACTCGAGCCCGACGACTTCGCACTAGAGGGAAAACAAGTCCGCGCGAACAGACAGATAGAACGACCGAGGAATAGCAACGTAACGGCATAGCTAGAGAAGGATGAGTTCAAGAGAGGATCCGACAGTCCGATGGAGAAGTTACGGGCTGTCATAAACGTCATGATCCTGATTCGAACCGAGCCAGCGCCAGCACTATCTAGTGGTATGTCACTTGCGTGGGCTTGGTGAGCTCCTTCCGAAAGTGCGGCTTGACCACGCGGTCGGACGCTGCTGAGCCTTCGGTCACGTATCGCATCGCACGCATCTCGTCGGATTCGTTGGACCACCGCTGGCGGTGCTTGTCCAGTTCGTCCTCGGGCATGCGGCGCCCTTTCATCTCGCGCGGCGCAGCAAACTCAGTCGGCTGTTGGCATTAATGAGATATCCCGTGAGTGTGAGCAATACCACATCCATCCCCCGACCAGCAAGCAGTACCTTGGCTGTGTGGTTGTGGACCGATTCAGTTAGTGAGACCCACGTGGTGGCGCCGCGCGTCTTGTCTGCTCCTACGATCTGGTGGTAGTCGTACCTGGGGTCCTCGTCTCTCTTGAGCCCAGCACCAAACGTCTGGACACGCACGCCGGCGCCACTTTGCATCTGGCTGGTGGTCGTGGTCTCGTACATGGCGCCGCCGCCCCAGGACGTCTTGATGGCGTTGGGCCGGAAGGCCTCCTCCACGAAATTGCCCACGAGCGTCTTGCAGTCATACGTGCGCTTACCGCCACGCAGAATGTTGGAGCCGCCGCTCGTGCCCGACATCCTTGGCGTCAATCCGTTGTTGGTGTGATCGGAGCGGAGCTGCCTCGAGCTGGCGGCTGAAATGGCTCATCAGGACATGGGTGCAAAATGGAGTGCTGTGATTGGCCCAGACCGGCCGACAAGATCACCTCTTGGCCGTGACTTCCCGGTAGTCAAATGCTGCCGACTTCAACCAACATTCCTGCTGATGACACGTGCCATCCAAGGCCGAGAGACATCGATTCCCCCCCGCGGCCGCCTCCTTCGCCATGCCCCTCGGCGTCAGCTTCCCCCAGCTTGTGCTGGTGCCGCCGCTCGTGCTGCTCGCATCGGCGCTCGCGCTCTTTACGTTCCAGAATGTCTACCGTGTCCTCTTCACGAGTGCGTGAGCTCCATGCCGCCGCCAGGAGCTACGGCCAATGCACTGATGAATGTTCTGCGCGTAGATCTCAAGCCGTACAAGAGCATTCCGATCGTCAACACGCTGATGCCGTGTACGTTTCCTTTGTGTGGGTGCCTCCGCCGATCGGGGTTTGTAGTGACGAGAGCGCTTGTTGAGTAGACATCATGAACATGCGTCAGGCGCTCGAGCAAGTGCTGGGCAAGGCCGCGTCCATCAAGTTCAACCTGTCGCACGTGCTCGCCATGGGCATCATCATCATGCTGCTCGCCGTGCTCAACGCCATCCAGCGCAACAACGAGCTGCAGGAGCAGCGCATGCGCGCCGAGCTGCTGCGCAAGCAAAAGAACAAGCACGAGTGAAGACGCAACCATAGATTGTCGGGGCCTTGAGCTAGAGCCTACGGGACTGTGCGAATAGAAGTCACCACGATGGTGAGAAGCAAGCGAAACTGGGCTCTTCACGTCTGGTCACTCGTCACGCAGGTACTGGTTGAGGGTGTTATGGGCTTCGCACAGGTTGAGCACTGCTTCGGCCGCCGATATCTTGAGCTGGCGGCACGCGTCCTCTACGTTAGCGATCATGCGCTTGAGCTCGTCGTTGCGTCGCTTGACGATCTCGATCTCGGCCTCGGTCGCCTGGCGTTTGGCTTCCGCGGCAGCCTCGATCTCGGCCATTTTTGCTTCCTTCGTCATCTCCTTGTGCATGAGGTTAGCGTCAGCCCAAGCGAGCTTCTCTCGAAGCCCCTGGAGCTTGGCTTCAGCCATCGCCACCTTCTCCTCGTATCGTCGTTTCTCCATGGCATACATCTCCGCAGGCGTCAAGGAAACGAGCTCCATCTCCATGAGCGTCCTGTCGGCCGAGGCTGCCGACTCGGGCGTGTTCAGCTCCACTTGCTCCACTTCTGGAGATTCGAAGGACAAACTGAAGTCTGACATTGGATGGTGGAGGAGGAGGTGGTCTTGGCTTGAGTGTGTCGATTTGGAGAGTGACTGGAGGCACATTTCCTTCGAGAGGTTGCTCCTCAACACTCCTCCAAGAAGCTCGCGTGGGAACATTCCCAGCCGAGAAAAATCCCGCGAAAACGAACACGGCAACGCTGACGTCGGAATATGAGATCACAGACAGCACTTGCCGTTTGTAGGGCTTCTACAAGGAGCTCCGCTTGAAGTATCTATTTGGACAGTTTATAATGTTCCATGAAAAAGTAGTGACATTAGAAAGAAAAAAAGCATTCTTTATTCAACTTATTATGTTTAAGAGGTTATCAAACATGATCCGGTGCTTCACACTGTACGTCAGCTGCTGCCATTGAGCTGGAAGAGCAGAGCCAAGAGACAATGAGATCAATGATTAGGATCAATGAAGAGGGCATTTGGGATTGCATTAGGTTGGTCCTACGGGATTGCGCTGATAAAATGACTACGAGGAGACGCGGGAGCACAGCCCGCTGGGGGGCAAACACGCCTCGATACCAATCGTCAGTCGGCGTGTGCGTGCGGGTCGCTTGTTTACTTGTAAATCTTCTCGACCACGTCGGCGTACTTCTCCATCACGATCTTGCGCTTGAGCTTGAGCGTCGGCGTGAGCTCGCCGCCGCCAATCGAAAAGTCCTTGTCGAGCACTTCAAACTTGGCCACGTTCTGCGCACGCGAGGTGGCCCGCGCATTCGCGCGCTTCACGCCGTCCTCGAGGTACTTCTTGACCTTGTCGTCGGCCTTGGCCTCGGCGACGGTCGTGGCCGAGCTGCCGATCTCCTTCATGATGCTCAGCGCCTTGGCGTCGAGCTTGTCCGTGGGCATGCCCTCGCTGTCGGCCGTCACGCGCAGCGTAAACATGGCCGCCAAGAACTTGCGCTTGTCGCCGAGCAGCACGGCGTTCGCGAGCAGCTGGATCTCTTCCTTAAGCGCGTCCTCAATCGGGATTGGCGGCACGTTCTCGCCGCCGGCCGTGATGAGGAGCTCCTTGATGCGGCCCGTGATGGTCATGAAGCCGTTTTCATCGATCTTGCCACAGTCGCCAGAGTGGATCCAGCCCTCGGCATCAATCGTGTCCTTGGTCACTTGCTCGCCCTTGAGGTAGCCCATCATAATGTTGCGGCCGCTGAAAATCAGCTCCTGCGTCTCGGGCACGACCGCTGTGTGCGAGCCGGCAATCGTGCGGCCGCACGTTCCGATCCTCCACATGCCGCGCATGCTGCACGTCTGCGGGCCCGTGGCTTCGCTCTGCCCGAAAAACTCAAACAGCGGCATGTCGAGCGAGCCAAAGTACTCGACGACTTCGCGGCTGATCGGCGCGGCACCGCTGAACGCGGCCACACACTGGTCGAGGCCAAGCGCTTCCTTGATGCGACCCAGCACGAGCGCGTGCGCGACGCCAAAGCCGCAGGGCGCGCCGCCCGACTGGCCGTACTGCGCGAGCTCCGTCTTGATCGCACCCTTGCTGCGTGCCCAGCCGGCAATGCGCTTCTTGAGGCCCGTGGTCTGGGCCGAGATCTCCCACATCTTTTCGGCAATCTTCTCCCACACGCGCGGGACGCCAAAGAAGAGCGTCGGGCGCACGTCCTTGAGCGTGTTACCCAGCGAGCCCTTGAGCGCGTCGGGCTGCGCGAAGAAGAGCTGCAGCCCCACGCTCACGGGCAGGATCACGTCAATGAGCTGTCCAGCGACGTGCGAGAGGGGCAAGTAGCTCACAATGCGGTCGCGGTTGTTGATATCAACTTCAAACTGCGTCTTGACCATCTCGACGACCGTCGCGATCGTCCACGTGAAGTTGTCGTGCGAGATCATGACGGCCTTGGGGTCGCCCGTCGTGCCTGACGTGTAAATGAGCGAGCAGCAGTGGCCGGGCTTCTGCGCCGCGATGCGTTCGTCGAGCTTCTCCTGCGCCACGTCCGCGCCGAGCTTCAAAAAGTCGGCGAACGTGTACACGGGCACGCCCGTCTGCAGTCCCTCGGGCACCGGGTCGTTGTACACGACGAGCGCCTTGAGCTTGGGCAGGTTCTTCTCGATCGCGACAAACTTTTCGAGCTGCTTGACGCCGTCACAGACGACAATCTCCGAGTCCGAGTGCTTGGCAATGAACTGGCACGCCTGCGGCGAGTTGGTCGTGTAGATTCCGGCCGCGACGCCGCCCGCCATGATCGTGCCGAGCTCCGTGACGAGCCATTCGGGCGAGTTGAAGCCGAGAATGCTCACGCCGCCAAAGCGCGGCACGCCCACGTGGAGCAGCGCCTTGCCGAACTGCTCGCACTGCGCGTAGTACTCCTGGAAGCTCGTCGTCTTCCACTCGCCATTGACCTTTTGGTGCAACGCGGGCGCGGCGCCCAGGCGCGCGACCGTGGCCTTGAACGTGTCAATGACAGTCACGGGCGCCATGGCCTCGGGGCCTTCCGTGCCCATGCGCAGATCCACTTCCTCATCGATCTTCCACGTCGTGTACTTGGCCATGGTGGTCGCCAGTGGTAGTAGCAGGGGGAGGAGAAGAGAAGGAGAAGGCCGCCGCGTGTGGAGATGCCCGAGGATTGAGTTGTGTGGGGGAAGGAAGGAGAGGCCACGGGCGGTCGCGGTTCCCAGAGGGACGTGGGATGGGATGGGCGAAAGGAAGGATCTCCTGGAATGTACTGGATTACTGGATTACTACGATGGAAGGGCCCGTAAATTTCGGCGAAAGGAAGGAAGCCGAACATGCGACAGCCTGACAGGAAGATGAACCGGACAAAGTGGGCACTTCCCCAAGTGTGGAAGCAGTCGGAAGTACGGTTTGGAGCGCCTCTAAGCACTGAGTCACTTCCTTTTACTTGTTATAAAGATTAATGTCAACAATCCAAGATTACTCTGTTTGACTTACATATGGATTCGAAAACCAATAACCTGTGAAAACAAATATAAAGAGAGGTGCTTTGAGACGTTACAATTAGTAGCACCTCGGTGATAAAAAGGACAACAGCTCTGGTCTTGCATGCAATATCGAGCCAAACGTTGTTGGAAGAATGGCGACTTGAATCCTCGGCTCTTGCGCGACAGCGTCCGACGGAAAAGCGATCGCTCCAGTCGCAATGATAAGCAGGGTCGGTTGATCCATCCACGAAGTAGTGGGTTCCGCTGCTTGTGGATATTTTGGTGGAAGAGAGCCTCACGGCCCTCTGCTTCAACGACTTCAAGACATACGCGAGAGTCGGGTGATGGATAAGGCTTCAGAGAAGCGATACTCTCAGGGGAAAGCTGTAGTATTGATTATATAGTGTGCACAAAGGGAGGGAGTTTGGTCAGAAAAAAAAGAATATTTCCACTGGGCCGAGAACTTTGCCACGGACTGGACTGCGTTCTGGGCAGTAGTCTACTGTAGAGAGTCCTCGACTCATCATGGGCAAATGGTGCGACATGTAATCGATTAGGAGAGTGGTTACGCTCTCCACTAAAACCGATTCGTAACCCAGTCCGGTCCGGTTTTAGCAGAGACATGGCTGAACTGACTGATACAGAACAGCGCTGTCTGACGTTGATGCTGATCCGGTGAGAGCGGTCCACCGGTGGGAAGAGAGATTCCTCATCGCTCGCGCCACCCCCGACTCGCCTCTACCGCTCCCCATGAAGGCTCCGGCGCGCGGCGGCGTCGTCTTCCAGGCGCTCTGGCCCTGCGCCTTCTACTTCGTCTGCTCCTTCGCCATGAACATGCTCACCAAGACGCTGCTCACGGGCTACGGCTGGCGCGCCATCTACACACTCGGCGCCGTGCAAAACACCTTCACCATGCTCGCGCTCGGCACGTACCAGCTCTACGAAACGCTCTCGGCCGCGTGGCGCAGCGAGTCAGACAAGAAAGCGGCTCCCGTGGAGAAGCCGGCGGCGGCGGCGGCGCCGCCCGTCTCTCGCGCGCGCTTTTACCTGCGCGTCATGCTGCCGCTGGTCGCGCTCCACATTGGCAACATGGTCCTGGGCTTTGCGGCCATGCGCGTCGTCAACATGCCCATGTACCTCGTGCTGCGCCGGCTCACGACCATCAAAGTGCTCATGATCGAGTCGCTCGTGCTGCGCAAGGAGCTCTCGACCGGCATCAAGCTCGCGCTGCTCGGTGCGTTCGTTCGTTCTGCCTCGTTCTATTTCCCATACTAACTCATGCACGCGACATACAGTGAGCACCACGGGCGTCCTGCTCGCCGGCTCGACCGACGCGACGTTTGAGCCGCTCGGGTACGCGCTGGTCGTGCTGCAGAACATTTGCAGCGCGTGCTCGCTCACGTTCGCCAAGGAGAGCCAGCTGCCGTCGCGCCAGATCGTGCTGCTCAACAGCATCGCCGGCTCGGTCGTGTGCGGCGCGCTCGCGGTCGCGCTCGAGCGGGAGCTCGTCGCGGCGTTCCCCTTTACCTCGACCTTTGTGCTCGTCACGGCGCTCATGTGCAGCGTCTGCGTGCTGTACCAGTTCGCCATCATGATCTGCACGATCCGCAACTCGGCGCTCGCGACGTCCGTGACGGGCAACGTCAAGGACCTGGCGTCCACGACGTGCGGGTTCCTCTTCTTCCCCGACGTCCAGATCCGCGCGGCCAACATCGCCGGCGTCACGCTCTCGCTCATTGGCGCCTACTCGTTCTCGTACCTCAAGTACCTCGCGCTCACGCAGACCGTGACGGCCGTGCCGCCGCGGAAGCCTCCCCAGGCCTCCACCGCACAAACTGTCCCATCAAGCGGGATGGTCACGCGCCGCCGCATGGCCATGATGAAAGAAGAGTGATTCCAGTGACCAACAGAGCGAGAGAGAGAGAAAAGGGAGGAAGAAGAGGAGGAGTATACTACATAGGTAGAAGGGAGGAGAGAGAGGGAGAGGAGCGAAGTCCGTTTCGATCAGCCGTTGTTCCCCATGGGGACACAATCAGTAGTACAATGGAATGGAAATGAATGTGAAGAGAGAGAGAGAGAGAAAGAACGAGGAGCGTTGTCCTCACACGCGGTCGATAGCGTCGTTGTCGTCGTCGTTCGAACTGTCCGAGCTCATGTCGAAGTGGCTGTCCGTGTCGTCCACGCTGTGGCCCAGCGGCGATATACCTACAGCCAAAACAAAACAACGAGTGAGCATCGCGTGTGTCGTATACAGAGCCAAATCAAGTTGCTTACACTCGTCGCGGCGGGACGACGACTGGGAGACACGGTCGTCGTCGTCGTCGTCGCGGCCGGCGACCGAGACGCTGTCCAGGTCAAAGTCCACGGGCGACAAGTCGAGCGCGTCTGGCGGAAGCGACTGCACGCGTCGCGTTCGACGGTATGCCGAGCCCGTCGAGTGGGGCGGTGGCGGCGTGCGAGCAGACACAGGTGCACCGTGGGGCGCCAACAGCGGCGGCGTCGACGGACGGGGGCCCATGGGCGCGAACGAAATGTGCTTTTGCGGCGTCTCCAACTCGCGCGTCGATCGACTGGCAGCGGTAAACGCACGCAGTGACGGCTTGGGCGGCAGGCCGTTCACCGACGGGTTCGCCGAGACGTGGAACGCGTCCAGCGCATCGCCGGGCATCCACGACTTGCGGCGCTCTTCGCTTTTCCACTTTTGCGTCATCTCGGCAAAGCCCGGCGTGGCCTGGATGCCCTCAATGACCTCGGAAAAGGTCGCGTCCGGACTGCGCTGCGGCACGACAAACGCCTCCCAGTCGGAAAACGTCGTCAGCGGCTGGCTCGCACGCCAGCGCGCGGCCTGCTGGATCGCCGACGACAGCGAGCGCATCATCTTGGCGCTGTCGCCGTCGGTGGCGTGGTTCTGCTCAATCTCATCGAGAAACGCCTTGCTTCTCGGGACGCTGCGACCACCACCGCCGACTGTAGCAGCGTGGTCGCGCGCGTTCGTGCCGCTAAAGAGACTGCCGACGATCGTCGTCTGCTCATCTTCTTCTCCGTCTTCGACGTCGGCGTCGGCTGCACGCTCGTCGTCGTCGTCGCCGTGGTGGCCGTGCTCTTCGTCGCTGCTGGACGAGTCGTCTTCACCGTGGTGCGGATGGGTCGCGCCAAAGATGGCCATGTTTTGCTCGGCCAAGAGCCGTCGCAGCAAAAGGCGCTTGGCGACCTTTTGCTTGATGAGCGGCCGCATGGCCTTGCGCACGCCCTTGGAGGACCACGCCTTTTTGATCGAGTTTTCGTGCTCGCGCGAGAGCAGCACCGTCTTGTGGAGCTTGTCGTCAAAGATCTTTTCGCCGCGGTCCATCTTGCGCAGCACGCGAATGAGCGTGGACTGGATCGTCGCGATGCTGCGGTCCACGTTCGTATTGTCGATCTTTGGAATGAGGTACTTGTCGGCGTGCTTGCACAGGTGGCGCTGGATAATGCGGATGTTGTCAAAGTACTTGATGTACTTGTTCTCCTGCGGGTCGATCGTCATGTGGCGCGCGCGCACGGCGAACCGCTCGCGGTGCTTGAGCTCGTTGCTAATGTAAATGACAAAGGGCACACAGTTCGGGTGCTTCTTCACGAGCTCCATCATCTGGTCCGTGTTCAAGTGGACGCCCTCGACCACGAGCGACTGCTGCCGCTTTTCAAACATGGTGAGCACGCGGTCGAGCTTCTCGAGCACTAGCTCGCTCTGCATCTTGTAGCCCTTAAGCACCTTGCGCTTGTGGAGTCGCTTGGCCGACATGGGCGTCGCGCCGTCGCTCCCGGCGAGCTCCTTGATGGCGTCCTCGGTCAATGCGTCGCCGGCCTGGTACGTCGACACGAACGCGCACGGGTTCTCTTCCTTGGACGTGAACGCGCGCAAAATGTGGCGCACCGAGTCGGTCGGCAGCACGGTCGTGAGCCGCAGCCGCGACGCCAGCAGCGCCGCGAGCGTCGACTTGCCCGTGCCGGACGTACCGCCTAGTAAGACGACAAACGACTGGTTGCGCTGCGTGATCTCCTTGGCGACCTGTAGGTCCAAGAGGTGGTGCGGCTTGGTATAGTCGAGCCGCGTGAGCGTCGAGTAGATGCACTGGTGGAGATAGTGCCACGGGAGTGCATTCGGTGACGACTGAGGCGGCGGTCGTTCCGGTCCCACCACTGGCGGTTGCTGCTGATTGCCGCTGTATGCTGTGGTCGCAGTTGCCGTGGCATGCGCAGGCGAAACGGCCGCGGTGCCGTTGCCGTGCTTGGCGAGATACTTGTGGAACACGGCAAAGACCTCTTGCGTGACAGCCACAGCGTCGCGCGGGCGGCAGCCCATGAGCATGAGCGTCTCCTGGAGACGGTACCGCGTGAACGTCTCGAGCGTGTCGTGGCGCTGCACCACGAGGATCTCCATGGGGTCGCCAGCGTCGGCATCTGGTTCGATTGGGGCCATGATGGTGGATTTGGATATATGTGATCCGCACGAATAAGATGCTGCAGCGCACTGTCAAATGGCTAGAAATCCGGCGCGAAAGAATGCACGAGAGAGCGAGAGAGAGTAGAGAGAGTTGGCGATCCGGAACCGCAGCCAGCGTCTTGTCCGGTGCGGCGTCGAAGATTCGAGCGGTCGGGGTGCAGGAGGTCCCTTCAAGGACACTCACTGTTGGAACCCGCTTTTGTACGCACCGTTAAGTTCGCGCTTCAACTCAAGGGCCACGTGGGTTCAGTACCGAACTTAGTCGAAATGGAGAAAAAAGCGCTTTTCTGAGAGGGGCTCCCGTCAGCGTTGCATTTGCTGAGCCAAAAGGGTTGCACAGTGTCCCTAGTGGAGGCGGGGCTGAGATCACCCCTTTTTAGGGGTTTCCCATGTTTCCAGCTGTTGTCGCCCTCACGATTTCCCAGATCCACAAAAACCCTTCATAAGGGCTATCCCCCCCAGGCAGCATGCCATGGAAGCAGCTGAACCTCTCTTTAGCGTCCCTCATCTATCTTCCTACCGCCGCTTTCCTTCGCCAACTGCTCTCTTGTTCGTAGTTGGAGGTGTTTGTAAAGCGAGGTCTCGGCGCCGCGGTCGCCATTCGTGTGTTTTTTCTGTCACGCCGCCTGGGAGGGAGGCGGTCAATTATTCTCATCCCGCCCAGGACAAAGGAACGACGCGGCGGCACGTCTGTCGCAGCGCCCTCGGCATCCGCGCGAGAAGCGAGAGAGAAGGGGGAGAGAAGCGAGCGAGCGAGAATGGACCTGGGCGCGGGCGTAGCGCCGCCCAGCTCGGCGCTCCCGGGCAACAGGCTGGACGCCATCAAGCTCGCCAAGGGCTCGCGCTGGGACGAGCTCAAGCGGCTCGTGGACGCCGAGCCGGCCACGGCCCAGCAGACCGACTCGTACGGCATGCTGCCGCTCCACTGGGCGTGCACCGAGCCCCACTCGATCGGCGAGGGCGTGCTCATGGCGCTGCTCAAGGCGTACCCCACGGGCGCGCGCGTCGCCAACACGGCCGAGATGCTGCCGCTGCAGATCGCGATCAAGGCGCAGGCCAAGATCGAGTGGCTCCAGGCGCTGCTCGCGTCGTACCCGGACGCCGTGCTCAAGAAAACGCCCACGGGCGAACACGCGGTCGAGCTCGCGCGGAAAGCGGGGCTGCCGCCGCGGTCCATTCGCCTCATGGAGGAAATGTACCACCACGTGTGCCAAAAGGCCGGGTACGCGAGCGACCACTTGTACGACGACAGCAGCAACGGCAACGGCAACGGCAACGGGAATGGGAATGGGAATGGGAACCCTGTGATGGCCCACCGTGGGAGCGGCGGCAGTGGCGGCTCGATCCATGAGGACGCCACGTTTGCCATGGCACAGCAAGCGCGGAATGCCTCGACCATCATCTCCAACTCGAGGGGCATGCACGCGACGCGGCGTCCGAGCCAAGCCGACCCGTTCAAGACGCGAACGTACTCGGACCACGACTTCCAACAGCAGCAGCAGCAGACAATGGACGCGATCGCCATGGCGTACCGGTCCGCGGGCGAGAGTATGCAGCCCACGTATATGCGCGGCGCGTCCACCTCCAGCAACGGCTCGGGCTCGGGATCCGGCGGCGCCATGCACGGAGCGCCTCCGCCACCAGCAGCAGTAGGATCACCCGGGCAGACCAAGCCGCTGCCGTACCAGGTCTCGACCAAGCTCTCGTCGCGCACAGTCGTGTCGCTGCCCCCACGGTGGATGAATGCGCCCAACTGCCACATTTGCTCGCAAAAGTGGAGCACGTTCCGCAAGCGGCACCACTGCCGCAACTGCGGGCAGTCCATTTGCGGGGACCACTCGGCGCGCGAGCGCATGCGGCTGCCGCACTATGGGCTGCCCGACCGGTACCGCGTCTGCACGGTGTGCCACCACACGCTGCGCACGGCGGCGGCTGACATGATGCTGCCCGGCCAGGGGGGCCGCATGGCCTCGACACCGAATCCCTATGTGCAGCGCCGGTCGGACGAACGGCTCTCGAACTACAACGGCAGCTTGCTGGGCATGGGGCAGAGCAACAGCATTAGCAGCAGCAGCAGCTTCCAGTTGGAGCGCCACGTGTCGGCGCCGGCGCGGCCTATGATGGACCACCAGGACTACCACGGCATCCACGACCAGGTCGCGTCGCTGCAGATGCAGGTGTCGCAGTTGCTCGAGCAAAAGGAGCTCGCCGAGTCGCAGCTCCGCGCCCAGGCCGAGCTGCTGGCCGATCCGTACCCACAGCCGTCGCGCGGTACCAACTATGCGCAGCATGTTGGCCGCCGCGAGCGGCTCAATTCGACGCCCATTAAAATGCCGTCTACGGGGCCGGGCCAGCACCGCCTCAGTGGCGGCTCGAACCGCATGAGCAGCGGCTCGAACCGCCTGAGCGGCGGCCAGGCTTCGTCGTACGGCTCATACGACATGAACGGCCGGCTCACGCGGTCCACCGAGTCGTCGGATGCGCGCGACATGATAGAGCTGGACTATAACGGCCCGCTGTCCATGAGCTCGGCCGTGCCCGAGCCGCCGACGTCGAACGAGTCGGGCCTTTCCGTGGGCATGGACGCCATGGCGCGGCTCCAGGATGACATGGGCAGCATGTCGTTCATGTCGTCGTACTCGGAATTTGACGACCGCTCGACCGACGTGTATGACGACATGGACCCGACCGCGAGCGGCTACTCGGCCCACAGCCACCAGGACGTGCTCGAGGAGGGACATGAGGACGAGATGGATGAGGATGACGACGATGACGACGACACGGGCGACTCGACGCTGCCTGAAGTCGAAGTGCTCGTGAACCTCGGCTTTTCCATGCTCAACAAGGGCAGCAGCAGTGCGGCCGTGCAGGCGTTTGCGCGCGCCGTCGAGATTTGCCCCAACACGGCCGTGCTCTACGGGTACTTGGCCAAGGCCCAGTACGCCGACGACAATCTGGACGAGGCCGTGGTCGCGCTCACGACGTCGCTCGAGCTTGAGCCATCGGCGGCCCACTGGACGCTGCTGGGCAAGATCCTCTTTGAGAAGGGCGACCACGAGAAGGCCATTGAGGCCTACCAAAAGTCGCTTGAGTACCAGACGACGGCGTCGTCGTCCTGAGTGTCGTGTGGTATTAACGGGACTCGGACGTGGTCCGGCGCTGTTGTTCCGTGGGGGCAGACGAGGTCTCTCTGACCCGCCGTTTTCTTTCGTTCCTCTTTGCATTTTCATTTTCCGGTAATAAAAGCAATTGGGTCCCGACTTGACTCGAAGTGAAGAGGCGTCCGACCCGTTGTTAATTCTCTTAAGCACACCATGAGCAATACTCGCGACGCCGCCAGCGTCCAGGATGAGCAGGAAGACGAAGAAGAGAGTGAATTGATGAGCGCCGTGACGAGCCCACCGCCGGTCGTGACCCGGCAGGCGTATCGGTCCGTCTTTAACCAAACCATCGCGCCGCCGCCTCATGGACCTCTCACGCGCGTCGTGCATCCGCCCATGGACTTCCCACCAGAGTCCAAGCGCGCGCAGCTAATCGAAGACGCCGAGACCGACCTGGAGCTCGACATGGAAGAGCTCGAGCGCGCGGTCCACGACGCCAACGCCGACTTTCAACGGCGCATTGTGGGTCCTCCTTGGGCCTCTCTCTCTTTTCATGGACTGATGGATCGTGGATACATTAGGACGACGTCAAGGCCCGCGGCCGGTCGCTCGAGACGCAGCTCCGCAGCGAGTACGAGACCATGGAAGAGTCAATGAACCAGCTGGAGCACGCGTTCCGCAGCGGCTTCGAGACGGCCTTCCACTCGCTCGAGCAACGCACGCTGTCGCATTTCGCACGGGTCGAGACCGAGGACGTGGCGGCGCAAGAAGCCTCGTACGTGTGGAAAGGGTATGTCGAGTGATGGAGGGAGCTGACGCGTTTGTCTTGTGGATACGGCCGCCCAGCCTTCGTGAGGGCGACGCCGACGCGCGACAGTTTTTCTACACGACCGTGCCGGCGATCATGGAGTCTCTGCAGGGCGCGATCACGCGCAAGCTGGCCAAGCACCACGAGAGCTTCGACATTGAGAACGCCAAGACCCAGAAGCGCGAGCTCAAGACGCTCGCGATGATGGGCGTGAACGAGCAAAGCACGCTCAGGCTCTTTCGCACCGAGCGGGAGCGACGCCACGGGCAGTTTCGCGACCATGAGGAAGCGTGCCACCACACCATGCGGGTCGACAACCGCGCGAGCGAGACCCAGCAGCGCCAGTACGTTGAGACGCTCGTGAGCCTGCGGGCGCAGCTCACCGAAGAAACGCGCGTGCGGCAGCAAGAGGATCTGGACGTGCTGGACAAGCTCAGCGAGTCGTTCCACCGCTTGCAGGCGAGCGTCCTGGAGAACCTGGGCGACGACGTCGAGTCGGCCGCCGTGTAAAACTGGGAAAATAAAACTGTTTTCACGTTCGCATCTGCTCGTAAAAGCTTAGCACGCGTGGGTCGGCGAGCAGGAGCCGGCGTGCGTCGAGCTTGCGCTTGAGTGTGAGCCCGTCGAGCGACCGCACGCGCGAGAGCGCGACGTAGGCCTGGCCAAACTCAAACACGCGCGAGAGATCGAGCACGGCCGCCGGGAAGGCCAGCCCCTGCGACTTGTGGATGCTGATGGCCCACGCGAGCGCGAGCGGCAGCTGGCGACGGGTCGCGAGTACTGTGTCGGCGATGCGCACGGGGAAGTCTTCTTGCTGGATGGTCTCGGTCGAGCCGTTGGCGAATCTCACGACCGGGAGGTTGGTCTGCGGTGTGAACCCAACGATGACACCGCGGCAGCCGTTTACGAGCCCGGACGACGGGTTAATGGACTTGATGAGCATCACGTGGGCGTGTTCTAGTGCGGGGAGAGAGAGAGAGAGAGAGATGGTGAGAGCCGTTCATCCAATTGATCCATCAAACCAGCGAGTACGCACTCTTGAGCGAAAGCGTGGGCGGCGCCGGACAGCTCGAGAGGTAGTCTGTGCGGCCCGTGTCGGCCGAGACGTAGTTAAACTTGCGCCCGGCGAGTGCCTCCAGGCGCTTATTGTTGGTCTACAGAACAAAGCATACCACACCAGCGGTCAGTTCGTAGCTCCTCACGATTCCTGAGAAAGCTCCACGCACCTCCGTCACGTCGTTGTTGTGCGTGAAGATGCGGATCGCATCGTCCGTCTCCACTTCCTCTTTGCACTGCCGGTTGAGCCGCTCGAGCATCTCGTGGGTCGGGTTCCCCACGCGGAGCGCGTTCAGCAAGTCGACGAACTCATTGTTGGTCTGTCGGAAGACCTGCGTGAGCTCGACGACGTCGCGCACGCCACGCTGCCATGCGTGCGACTCGAAGCTCAGCGTGGTCGTGTCCCGGTCGTTTCTGGACGCAACCGGCGGCAGCTGGAAAAAGTCTCCCGAGAGCACGAGCTGGATACCACCAAAGAACTGCTTGCCGTGCTCGGGGCGCAGCTTGCGTGCGAGCTCTTCGAGCAGGTCAAAGAGCCGCCCGCCGAGCATCGAGATCTCGTCAATGACGAGAACGTCGACGGCACGCCATCGCTGGAGTGCGTCCTTCTTGCGCTTGATCTGAGCGGCCAATTGAGACGCGTCGCTGTTTGCTGTGCGTGCGTCGAGCCCGGCAAAGTGGTGGAGCGTCATGCCACCGATATTGTAGGCCGCAATGCCCGTCGTGGCAGTTGCGAACACCCGTTTGCCACGTAGAAAATGGACCAGCGGACCCTGCGGCGCGAGAATTTGCTGCAGCAAGAACGATTTGCCCGTGCCGGCCGAGCCCGTGAAAAAGACGTTGCGGCCCGACGCGATGACGTCCACCACGCGCTTTTGGTCGGCTGTGAGCGGCTGCTTGGGAGTGGAAGACGAGGAAGAAGACTGTGTAGTGCCAGCGATACGCCGGCGCTTGGCTCGCATTGGCGGCGACAGCGCCGAGGCCAGCAAGTTGGATCGATCCGTCAGTGGCGGTCGACGCCGGTTGCTCTCCTCGCCGTCATAGTTGCTATACGCGCATGATCGCTTTGCTGTCGCTGTGGCAGCGCCACCAGCACGCGCCGTGGAGGAGGGGGCTACGTTGAGACTCGCGAGCGGCGACTTTGGCTCAGCGCCGAGGCGGAGGCAAAAGCGCACGAGCTCGACAAGTTCGCGCGGATCGGCGTGGCGCACATTGTACTGGTAAATGCGCCCGCTCTCGCGGCGAATGAAGGAGATTTTGCCGTCCGAGACGAAGCGGAAGTAGAGCTCGTGGCGGTCGTCGCGCAGCTTGATCGCCTTCCGCAGCGGTGGCGACTGAGAGACGATCTCGATGCCGCTGCGCCGGCGGATGAGTGCGGCCTTGGCACACAAAGTGGACCGACGGGTACGTCCCGAGGCGGCGTCCGCCTCTTGGTACTCGAGCTCGCAGACGAGCGCCTCGCTCATGATGACGGGATGTTCCTTTTTTTGAAATGAGGAGATGCGTTCGAAAATTTGAATGGGGCGGTTCGAAATTTGGTGTAACATTGTAACTGAAATGAGTTGCTAACAATACATCACTGTCCAAATTGTCTGTAATTAGTTGTCGAAAATGTCGATAACTGACGTCGATGACGGGCCGAACAACGGAGTTGCGGATGGAAGATGGACTACTACCGCGTGCTCAACGTCTCCAGGTGCGGCGCGTCTTCCGAGGCGCTGCCTGCATGAGACTGCGTGTTGTGGCTGATATATGTTGTGTGGTCAGGAGCGCGACCGCCAAGGAGATCAAGCACGCGTACCTTAAGCTCGCCAAGACGCTGCATCCCGACGTCACGGGCAATGACGAGGTGCGGGTCCTGCTCCTTCTGTCTGTCTCCAAAGGTTCCGAGTTTTGATGGTGGGGTTTCGTTACGACTAGAAAAAAGCAGAGCTCTTCAAGCACGTGAGCGAGGCGCATACTGTGCTATCAGATGCGACCAGGCGGCGCCAGTACGACGCGTCGCGGCCCATGCAGGGCTTCGGAGAGCAACCCTCGGCCGCGAGGGCGTGGCACCCGTACGCGTCCAGTGGCGGCGATCGATCTGCTTACCGCCGGGGCGAAGGGGAGCGGCTGTACGGTATCGACGAAGAAGTGTGGCTCGCGCACCATTACGGACTCAATGCGTCCAAGTACGGCCGCGTGCACCGCAACTACGGCATGCACATTGTGGAAGACCGGATAGAGATGGAACAAGAACGGATCGCCAAGTGCGTACTCTGGCGGACGAGTAATTGATCTCCTCTGCGCATCACTGACTGACGGTTCAATGGGCTAGAATGACCAAGCACTACAATCTTCACTCCACGGCCGCGTACTTCATGCGACGCGACGCGCGGATCAAGAAGCAGGCGGAAGAAGAAGCTGCGCGCCGCAAGAAAGAAGGCAAAGGCGAGGACGACGACGAGAACGGCTGTGTGATCTCCTGATAACAACACCCCTCAAATGTAACTGTGTCCATAAAGCTAATCCCCAGAAAGCAGCAGCGCCGGCAGCATCTCGAGCCCGAGGGCGTACGAATAGAGTCGCGCATCAATCGCATCTCCATGAGCATGACGTCGTTCATGCAGCCACGGGATCAGTCCGTCGAGCGGCGCGTGCATGACGTGGATCATTTCGTCCTCTTCGAGGTGCTGTGTCGGCGACGCGTGCTGCTGGTCTTCGTGGCGTACGTGCATGAGCAGTAAGCGACACTTGCCGTTCGTGATGCCCTGGTCGTTGACCATGGGCGGCCCCATGTGGAGCACACGCGACGCGACGTAGCCCGTCTCTTCTTCCAGTTCGCGGATCGCGGCGGCCTCGGGGGATTCGTCGCCGTCGATAAGACCAGCGGGCAGCTCAATGACCCACTTGCCCACTGGCGGTCGAAACTGGCGGATCAGGATGACCTGCCTGGGGGCGTTTGCGCGCGTGAGGAATGGAAACACGACGACCGCATCGCACTTCTCGCTGGCATTGGCGTTGGCGTCGGTGCTGCTGAGTTGCGGATACGTCGTCGTGCGCTCAAGCCCTGTCCACTGGCGCTCCGCTCCCTTCTGGTCTAGAAAACGAATCGTCTTGAGCCGGAGCCACGGGGTCTCGAAGACTGTCTCCTGGTCAACAACGCGCGGCAAATCCGCTGATACGTCTCCGCCTTGCTGGGATTCACTGGCTGAGCTGAAGGAGGCTGACCATGCGCCCAATGGTGAGGCAGCAGCGCGTACAATTGCATTAGCACTGTGGGCATTCAGGCGGGCCCGAGCGGCGCGCAACGCCCATCGAGTCGCCCCACACGTCCGGTCCATTTTTGACTGGTGATCCAAACTTGCTCTTCAGTTTTATTTTTTTGAAACCGTGAAATGGTTAAATGACGAGTCGGTTACGAACATGCACCTAATTCAGTTCTTTTTGGCAGCACTCTCGACATTGACCGCGACGGTCGCGGAGGCCTGCACGCTCAGGTACGCCGGGCACACGACACGCACGTCGAGCTCGTACTTGCCCGCAATGCCCGGTCCTTCAAAGAGCACCTTCGGGGAGACTGCGTGGGAGAGGTCCTTGATCTTGGACGCCGCGTAGAGGCGGCTCGTGGCCTTGTCCACGACCAGCAGCCAGAGATGCTCCTTGCGGAACTCGCTCTTGGGGTCGATCTCATCGTAGAACGTGCTCGCGAGCGGCGCCTTGTCGCCGGCACTGACGTGCTCGCGCGTGACAGTGAGCTGCAGCGTGATCCAGTCGCCCGGCTGGATGTTGGGCTCGTCAATGACAGCCATCGACACGTCAGCGAGCTTCAGCCGCGGCAGGTCGGTGCCTTCATAGAGACGTGCCTTTTGGTCACGGAGGGCCTCCTCATCGGGCACAAAGCTGCCCTGTGCGATGCTGGAGAGAAGGCCAAGCGTGCGCGTCAGTGTGAGCGACGGGTAGGCTCGCTTGACCGAGTTCTCAGCCACAAGCGTGGCGAAAATCTATACGAGAGGGAACACAGGTAGGGGTCGTTTCAGCCCATGGAGCACCGCTATGTCTAGCAAAGGGGAAGAAACGTACATCCACAAGGTACGGCAACTCCAAAAGCACCTTACGGAGGCGAACGTCCACTGTATCAAACACAACAGCAAGTATGGGTCAGTAAGATATGGTGGTCAGTCAGTCCAGAAGGAGTGAACATACGCCACGCTGGCTTCGGCACGCCCGTGAGCTTGTTGCGGCGGAGGAACTGGTACAAAGCAATCATGTTTTCCCTGTAGCACATAATTAGATGGCGAAAGATTAGCGATGGGCTCCGCAACGTACTAGAGGCAAACGCGAGCGTACCGTGCGATCGGGTCCGGGTGCTTCTTGATGCGCGTGAGAATATCCGCTGGCAGAGCCTTGACACTCTCCATCTTCTTGAGGATCTTGTCGTGCGCTTTGGAGCGCTGGATCGCTTCCTGCACGTCGGCCTCGCCACCGGCCGTCATCTTCATCTCGTCGGACGACAGCAGCAGTTCCACAATGTCGTGGAGACCCATCTTCTCGTGGAACGACTCGAGCAGCACCGCCGCGGTGCGCCGCGAGACCTGCGTGCGATCACGACGTCCACTCGACTTGTGAAGCGAGTACACGACAAACGCGATCACACCGAAGATGAGACCAAAGTACACCAGCACAAACAGTGCCGAGCCGGTGCCTCCGCCGCCTGTGAACGCCGAGAGGAACGCGAAATCCAGGAGCTTGGACTGCGGCCCGTCCGGGTGGCCAAACTTGCGGTAGTTCTCAATGCCCTTGGCGTCCGTGAGCGCCTCGTAGGCCTTGGTGACGCGCCGGAAGAGGGCCGCGGCCGTGCGGTTGTTTGGGTTCTTGTCCGGGTGCAGTTCCTTACCGAGGCGGCGGTAGGCCTTGCGGATGTCGCGCAAGGACGCCGACTCCGAGATCCGGAGAATCTCGTACGGGTCGAACATGCCGGACGTGTCGACGTTCTGCAGCATCTGCAGGCACCTAAGCAGCGCCGCGATCGCGACCGCGAGGCCGACGGCGTTCGCCGTGAAGTAGGTGGACTGCAGCAGCTTCTTGGGCTGGCGGAAAACGCGGAACGCCGTGTACAAAGCCGACGGCACGATGTACAGACAGAGCATGACGCTCACGAACGAGTAGAACGCCGCATCCGACTCGGAGAGCATGGCCGCGTCCGCCATCGTCGACCACCGTGAGAAGATACGGTATATGATGGTCAAGCGGCCACGTGCCACGCAAGCACGGTCATAGTGACACTACTACCTCGCTTGAAGAACATATACAGCTCAACGTATGTCGTTGAAGCGAGGTTTCTATATGTCAGTAAATCATGTTAAGCTGAACGGCTGAAAAAGGAACGACACTTGACAGACCGACGCTGAGTATCAGTCAATTCAACCAAACACGAACACGCGCCTTGATCTGAAAGTGGAACACTCTCAGCACGTGTACGCATCGAATTTAGAAGCCGCTCGCAGTTTACTCCAGCTTTTAGAAGTGGCAAGCCGCATTTAGACAATGGGACAGCACCCGCAGCCGAGAAACCACCAGAAACGGCCCGTGAATAGGTCGGCTCGTGGAAGCTCGTGTCTAAATATGGGGTGGAAGCGCTCTAAGGCGGCTGATCAGCGCCAACAAAATAAAGCAGCTTCGGTATCGATCAGTCATTTATAAGCAGTCTAACAATACTGGAAGAGATCATCACCAGCGCGTATATTTTTAGGCGACTCCCCCTCACCCAAACTTCCCTTTAAGTAGCGCTGCGCAGGCTAGAGGCTTGTGCTTGCCGACATCTCTAAACGGCGCCACAACGCAACTCGCCTCGTCCAGCTCAGGAAGTTCTAGTCGGCCGGACCACCTTGCAAGGACCCCTTCGATCCCCACGATGACCACACCCCTCAAGGCTCTCCTGCAAGAGCGGCTCCGTGCCAAGATCGTACGCCAGGGCGATGATGAGGATGCAGGCGCCACCGCTGACAGCGCGGCGAATGGTCCACCGTCTCTGGCCTTCTCGACACCTAAAGTTCACCCGTGCGAGTCCATGGTCCCACCGCCAGTGGCGACCACCCAGACACGAACGAGGCGTTATGCGGCTGGTAGTATCCACGGCCGTCCGCGACGCGAGCCGCCGGTGGCGTTTGAGCGAGACCTTGAGGAGTACAAGAGCGAATGCCCGTACGCACCCCGATCCTCGCGTCCACTGACGGGGGAAGACACGGACTCAGCCTCTCGTGGTCGATACGATCCGAGCAGTCGTCAGGTACGAAATGACTCGGATCTCCACGGCATCCGACTGAGCGGGAGCAAGCGAGTATGGCAAGAGCCTCAACATAGGCGGTCGTTTTCCCACAACGACGAGCCAGAGTTCCATCATCAACGGCCCGCGCGCGAGGTGCGTGGAGACGAGCGGAGAACGATTCGACGTTTGCCGGCGTCACCACCGTCACGAGAAATGCCACGCAAGAACTACGATCTGAGCAACGCATACCAGCGATACCGTGAGCTGAGCAACAGGCATGGGTACTACTCTGGAATGCCAACGGACGCTGCTCGAGATGCCGACTGCAAGCAGTACGAAGGTAGGATGGGAACAACGTGGTCAGCCGGCGGGACTCGTCACGTCGAGTCGACTCGCCTCGACGACGAATACCACGAGGCGCCGATTCGCCGTAGTAATTTCCACAAACCAGCAGTGGAGCAGCGAGCGAGGCGCTGGATGAATCATCTGCAAGCCGACGATCGAGCACCCGCAACGGTGGACACAACAAATGCAGACACGCTGCAGCGTCGCAGCCTACAGCCAGGCGATGACATGGTGCTCTCCACCAGCCCTCAAGAGAACCACCGTCGTGACGTGCATCCTGTGCACCGCATAACGCCTACATATCACCAAATCGTGACCTCCTCCCCTGGAGTGGTCTCGGCTAAGCGCCGTGCCGTTTCTCCGCGTCGCTTCTCCAACCACTTTTTAGATACGTATCACGAATTTCACCAAGAAGGCGAGAACAAAATGGTCTTCCACACTGCCGCGCGCGTTGCTCCCGCCCCTCGTTCACCATGTCGACGCCATATTCTTCGGCATGAGGAGACGGAACTCAGCGAAGCACCCGAGCGACTCGATCACTCGCACGATAAGGGGTTATCCCCGGAGAGCCAGCAAGCTGCAAAGGTCGGTTCTTGTTTCTTTTCACCCGCATTCTCCCATTGTAATTAACGTAACTTTCGATATCGACAGGATTTCGTTGAGAAGCGACAGAAGCGTACGTCGCAGGGTACGCCCCGCACGATGGCCACACATCGGTGGCTGCAGTCCATGGTGGACGAACCGCAAGCTCAACGATACGCGGCGACCCCCACAGAAATGGGTAACCGTCTGCAGATCCCCGCACTGCGATGCATCCCATCCAATTCCAAAGCAGAAGAATCGAATGGAGCCCACAACGACGGCAGCTACGACGAGCATGACGAGCTACCGAGCAGCACAGATACCACCGCCAAGTCTCGCCAAGAACACTCCTACCACTCCGACGCGTCATGCGATTCAAACCAACTCGACCACCGCCACAACACCACGTTCTCGCCAGTGTACTCGCCGCCGCGCCGCTTGCCGGGCCAGTCGTTCTTCTCATCGGCAGTGTGAATGCTCTCACACGTCACACGTACCCATGTCTAGAATGTTAATAATGCGCTTCTCGCTTATAAATATAAATGACAACTCATATAAATGACAGTATGATTCTAGCCAATAGAACGTCGTCAAATGACATATATCAACATATATAACCAATAGTATTCGCTGATTATGTGCAGATGGGTGTCATTTATAAGCGGGACTATTCGGTAATATCTGTCAGCACCTGAAACGCCCAGACAGAAAGATACCAATCCAACCGTCGCAAACCAGAGAGATCCGACCCAATGCGCGTGGCCATGCAGGTGCTCGCGGCGCTCGCCACCAGCCTCTTGGTGCTGACTGCGATCGTGCATCTTTCGGGCACGAGCGACGCTATCGCTCGTGGGCTTGACAGGCCGCCGTCGCATCATTCCATCCGCATGGAGGCCATGCCCGAGACGTCCTCAAAGCCCGAAGATCCAGCGCAATCCAGCGTGCTCAAGCAAATCTACTCGGCGCTGGGCGCTGACGTCGCGGAGAGCGACCTCAGTGATGGTTCGGTCCACGTAGCGATCGCGTATGAGGGCAAGACCATTGAAGACGGCGCCTACGTGCCCATGCGCAAGGTACGAATGCACCGTTTCCTCTTTTTCCATTGAATCCGAGGATGCTAATGGCCTCTGACCCAGGCGGCACGTGCCCCGACCGTCACGGTGACGGCTGACGACGGTGGCAAGGGTGTCTACTACACGTGGGTGCTGGTCGACATTGACGCCCCGCGGCCGTCGGACCCATCCCACTCGCCGTTCCTCCACTACATCATCGCTAATCTCGACCCCGCCGGCCGCGAGTCGCCCGTGGTCGTCGTCTCACACTATCCCGTGTCGCCTCCATTTGGAGACCACCGCTACATCGGCCTACTCTTTGCGCAGTCCAAGTTGGCCGACAAGAATGCGTTGAGTGGGTACGAAGCGAGATTCCATGACAACCGCATGAACTTCAAGGTCAGCGACTACGTCGAGCGCCAGGGACTGGCCTACACGGGACGCTTCTACTTTTACTCACGACCGGCCCACAAGACCAGTTAGTGTATTGGATCCCCCATTATAATACTTGCGCCTGCTGCGGCAGTTGCTTCTGGAGCTGCCGCAGTAGCTGCGTCTGCGAGACGGGAAGAGAGGCTAGCTCATCCCGAGATAACCGCAAGATCTTGTCGTACCTCTTGGCGAACTGGACCATTTGCTGTTGTGCACTAGACAGTTTGGCCACGTGGCTGTCGGGGATCGTGGCCAACTTGACCAGCTTGGCATGCTGGTCTGCTAGAAAGATCGTCAGCAGCCCCGGTGGCTCCGCGGTAGACGGACAGATAGTCTCGGTCGTCGGTGGTGTTCTCTCGCTTGCGAGAAGGTCGATTTTGTGCTGCGTCTTCTTGCGGGCGAGTTGCACGAATGGCGTCGACGGCAGCTTGTTCTATACGAGCGAGGAACAGTTAGAGACGCAAGGAATAGTAGAGGAAGCAAAATTGGTTGGCGCACGAGTCGGTGATGCAGGTACTTGTCCGTGAGCGATCGCTGGAGGCGTTGCCGTCGCGTGGGTGATGCCACAGCGTCGATGGGGAGCTGATCCAGCTCGTCCTGGACCTCACGAAGCGTCTTCCTCGCTACTACATCGGGGTCTTGTGTCGGCCCAGTGGGCGACTTGATTGTCTCGACCACCGACGAAGAGAGGGTCGACGGTGGTGGAGATTGAGGGGGCGGTGGGACGATTCGAACGCTAGCGGAGCGGAGCGGTAGGCTCTGTGCGAAGACGTTTTGAAGGGGCATCGGAGCCGCGTGAGACGATCGTAGTCTCAGGTCTTGCTTGTCAACAGCCTTTGTTGTCGAATGACCGAGCATCAGTTGTGGTGCAGACCGCTGGGGCGCTAATGCTCTAGGCTGTTGTGCATGGCGATTGGACGTCGACTGCGGTTGCCGGGCGACGTAGATCGTCAGCAGCGTGTCATCGAGCAACGACAGGACACTTGTAGTCGCGGCAATGGGGTCGTCCACATCCTGGTTACTGTTGGTGGTTGTGGGTGTGGCCAAAAGACCGCGATGTTGTTTCCCTATGGTGATGTTCTCATGTGACAGACCGGATTCCATGGACGATGCCAGCAACACGGTGTTACTCGCGCCGTCATATTGGCTCAGCCCTGCCGCGATGTCGAAGAGACTGCCCATTGAGCGTCCGAGAAAGAGGCAATGACAGGGCCAAACTTCCTATGCCAATGTATTCTTGTGGGGACTTCTCGATGAAAATAGGACTCAGGAACAGGAGACAAGACGCCACGCCCGACAAGGCAAAGCAGGCGACAGCAGACACGTCTTCTTCCGCAGCAGACTGAATTCAACTCCTCACGCATGTCGACACTCAATTCGTCGCAGCTCTACGTCAAGCGCAGCTCAACGCGGCTCCACGCTCCCCCGGGTGGCCACTCGAGCCTCTCGTTCGGTTCCGGCGGCTTTGGCACGACCGATCCCGCGGTAGTGGACACCAAGGACCCAGTCGAGCCACTGACCCCATCCACGGCCAGCTCGTTTCGTGGCGGCGGCAGTGGCGGCTATGGCGTGTACAACCACCCAGCAAACAACCAGTCATCCGATGGCGCTGGGTTCCACGCCATCAAGGGGTACGCCGGTCCCCCCATGAGCAGCCACGGAGGGTACGCAAATGGCGGAGGCTATACACCGATGCTTCCGGGCCAGGCGAGCGAGAGCCGGCCGGCGTCCACGCAGAGTAACCTGAGCTGGGGTGAGCGTGGCTCGCAGCCGCCACTGACGTCGTCCAAGCGGGACCAGAACTGGGAGAAGAAGCGTCGCCTCTGGCTGGCTCGCAAGAACGCTGGAGGCGGGACGCCATGCACACCATCCACTGCTTCCTTCACCCACTTGCCACCTCCGCCAGCAACTGGGTACGGTGGCGGTGGTGGGGGCTACTACGACCACGATTCGGCCACCTACAATCCTCCATCGCCACTGACAAAGTTAATAGCCCAGCAGGCCCATAGCCAACCGTCCACCTCCACTCGGGGGTACGACGCCCCCGTGCCTCCATCGTCCCATGGTCTGCGGCCTCCGTCGACGTCGTCATCATCGGGCATGGGCGAGTACCCTCCACCGCGAACGGCAGTCGGGTACCACCGAGAGGACCTCATGTCTTCCGCCGGTTCAGGGTGTCTTCGCCAAGGACTCACGTCGTCTGCGGGTGGGTACGCCTATGCTTCTCCGCCTTATGGGGCGGCCCCACCACGTACGTCGATGCCGGGCACGGCGTTCTCAACGACCTCGTCCACGACGTCCAGCACTCGCCGTCAGCCGCCCGGTGGGAATAGCAACTGGAATCCGTACAGTTAGAAAAGAAAAGGAAGATAAAAACCAGAAGGAGGGAGAAAACTCGATCGAGCTGTGCATTACCCAGAGAACCGGAAGAAGGCACGCGGGGGTCCACGGCTCAATGGCGAGAGACCAGTGGATTGCCGCGTGCATCCTCTTGCTCTCAGAACAATTTAAATAGGGCTTTTGACGTATCTTGTAGCCATAAATAGGAAATGCAATGAAGAACGGCCTCAGACCGTGGCGTGCTCCAGCACTTTGCGGAACGAGCTCATGTCGTAGACTGATGACGCCGTCTCGGCCGACCATCGTCGCTGACGTGGTGCGTAGTAGCAGTCGGGGAAAATGTGGTCGATGGTGTCGGGCGAATTTGGGAACAGTTCGTCGTCGGTCGTGGGCTCGAGCAGTTTCGGCGAGCGCTTGAACGCAAGTGCGTGCTGGGCTTCGCGGGCCTCACGTTCACGGAGACTGACGGCACGCGTGTCGCTTCGGTGGTGGCTGCGCAACTGCAGGCAGTGGGCAATCTCGTCCAGTGTGTCGTCCATTGAGTATAGCTGCTGCTGCGCCGCCGCGTGGGCTCCCAGGAGCCGCGACAGCTCTTCCTCGGCCGGGGTGCTGTGTGCGAGTAACATGGTCGCCGCCCAGGCGTCCCGGTCGGCGACCGTCTTGTTGCGCTTCTGCGTCTCGAGCGCGAAGAGGTCTTCGCACGCGCGGGATCGCTTCATGGTCGTTTGTTGAAATGTGAGACAGTAGTAGTTGAGGTTGGCAGGGATTGTTTTGGCTGTTAGGCTGTTAGGCTGTTAGGCTGTTGGGCTTGGAGGAGAACAAGTGGACCAGACGGAAGCCCGGATCTGTTTTCGTGTGGGTCGACAAAGTGTGTCAACTGCTCCCAGTCCCGACTCTTTTGCTCCCGCGTGGAGCTCTTGGGGAAATGCGGAAATGAGCCTGAGAACAGAGGCGCGCGGAGACGAGAGGCAGAGCAAGGGCGGCTGTCTGAGTGGTGACCAGTTGGTTCACGACAGACTCGGCAACGACCACCCGACGATGAGCCAAACCAAAAAGAAACACCAACGGACGGGACGCAGACGAGCCAACGGGTGGACAGTGGCGCGCCAGTGCGAGTGGGCGACGAGGACCAAGTGTTGGATGAATCAAGTGCCTGTGGGCGGGCGCGTCCGCTGAGCGCCAGTCTGCAACAGTGTTGAGTCACAGACACGCAAGACCGGTTGAGAAAGGAGAAAATCCAGACCAACAGCACGTACTTAAGCGGAGAGATTACAAACTTCAAGTGAGCTGCTTGGAAAAGGCAATGTCTACACTGGGGCAGGAGCCAATCAGCGGCCAATGTAGGGCCCCAACCCTTGAACAGCTCTCTTGATCATCTCTTTGAGTTCAGGTGTAGTACTGTACTGCCACCTGCGTAAAAACATAATGACTATCGGCGAGGGACTTTAGTCAGCGGGAGCCGCCTAATTTGACCTTTTATACTTTATGCAAGTGTGAGACCGATCTGTGACGGATCAGCATAAAGAGGGTTGCACAACCAAAGTTGTCTCCCATGTTGAACCACACGTCCTTGATGTTGAGTTTGCGATCAGGGTTCAGGTTGCTGAGAAGAGTTCGACCAGCATCGTGAAGGTGGGAAAAATCACCAACATCCCCTTTCGCTCTGATGTACAGTCGCGCCACACGCTCCCATGTGATTGGTTGGTTGGTTGTTCGGCGTATTATGGGTTCGCATTTTCAGAAGTACAACCCAGCTCCGAGGCGTATCTACACAAAGAACTCCATGCAGTCTTCAGTACCGGTACGGTACTGTACGGTGTGGGTAGTGACCAATGCAGCCGCCAGGATTGTGCGCGCAAACTTCGTGGGCAAGAAAACGCAGTTGAATGGGTGAGTTTTCTTACCGGTACCTCTTCTCCCCGGAACAGCGAAAGCACAGGGCAAACCACCGGCACGCTCCGCGTACTGTAACTTCAACCGCGAGACAGTGTGTCGCCATTCTCAACTTGCACTGGGAGATGGAAAGAGCAACGAATTATTTGGCGCCCCATGAGGGGATTTGATCAAAATTTGCGAATAAAAACATTCGGACAGTCTAGAGGTCCCCCACATTTTCCAGATATGGTCATGAACCTAACATCGCTATAGAAAGGGTATCGGTTTTATTTTTCTCCTTTGATTGAAGTTGGTCTCGTAAAAAAAAAAAACATTCAGTCAGCAGAGGTGAACCACGCTGGTGGCGCGCACTGCGTCACTGACGACCCACATGAAGTTGGCCCACTTCAACTCTGCTGTTGAAGCAGTGCTGGTGAGGCCGAACCAGATACTGTACGGTCCAGCACGGGAAGCATGTTTGAACGAGACGGTAACCGTCTGAAATACCGGTACAGCGCGAACTGTACTTTATGCTGTAGATGAATGGCTTCAACGCGACGTTTCGCTCGGAATTCTCGACCACAACTTCAACCCGTACGAATGACGGCGGTGGCCTTCTGTCTGTCCGCGTCAGACTGTCACACGTGCCGCTTGAAGTTCAGCGGATGGTTTGTCGTCAAACAAAGCGCCACCTGCCAATCAGCAGTGGGCGCTGGTGGTCAAAATCCAGTCCTGGGAGACGAAACATACTGAGGCAACTGGGTAGTGGACGCTGGTTGCTCACGACGGAACGAAAGGCCACATTGCTAGAGAAACGAAATGAAGCACTAGCGTAGGATTACCAGCGTGGGCGTGGCGGTGTCTCCATTGGATCTGGCTCTCCTGAGCATCATCGGCGTTCACGGCGCCATGGCGGCAGAAGCGTCGCTCCGCAATGGGGGCTGGAGACAGAGACAAGCTCTCGATGGAAAATGCCGTGTTCCCGTATGTTCCTTGCATCTTTACTGAAGCGCCTGCGCCGCGTCTGCGTGGCCCGCGCGAACAGCAATGTCGTGCGCCGTCTCGCCGGCGAGGGTCTTGCGGCGCGAGTCGCATCCACTCGCCAACAGCACCTGCAGGATCTCGATCGCACCGGCGTGCGCAGCGTAGTGGAGCGCCGTCCAGCCGCGGTATTCCACGGCGTCCGAACTGGCACCATTCGCGAGCAGGACCCGCACGGCCTCGACCGACGGTGCGACTGCGGCCAAGTGGAGCGGCGTGCGACGGAAGAGCCGCGTCTCCACGCTGTTCGCATCGGCGCCCTTAGTAAGTAGGTAGGATACAGCGTCCGCATGGCCGCGTTCTGCTGCCCAGTGGAGAGGCGTGAAGCCGTACTTGTCGCAGGCGTGGCATAGGGACGCTGCCTTTCCATCCGCCTCGATCAAGCGGTGCAAACACGCGAGATCGTTCTCGCGGGCGGCCTCATGGACGGGGCTCTTGTCCAGCTCCGTGTGGAGATCGTCGAGCCCTCCGTGCTCGTGTGCGTGGAGCAGTACGTGCCGATCGGCGGCCATGCGCGCGGCGATCCCGTCAGTCATTGGTATCTGGTGGTTTGACGGCGAACAGCTCTCTGGAATCTCGTGTGGAAACCAGAATCATAGCGGCTGGGTGGTTAGTAATCACCGGTTACAAATCGGATTTTGTAACCAGTCCTAAAGCAGTATGTAGCCATCAACACACTCATGTGTGACCAGTTGGTTACACAATGATGGCACATGGATACACTTGAGGGTCTTCATGAGAGAGCTCTAGATTCTCCTTCCTATACAAGTGTGTGTATTGACAAATGCAAATGGGCTGTTCGACCGCGTTCCTCCTTCATGTTCCTGACGGCCCAGAAGACGTACTGCATGCCATGGACAGCATTGTATGGACGGCCATTCATTCGGGCCATCCTCAGTGAAGCAGAGGATAGTACGCGTCTTCAATCACGACTGCAGCTTCAGCAGCCAGCGCACGGCGGCGGCGCACGACCACAAGTGCGACGACCGCCACCAGCGCGCTCGCTGCCAGCATCGCTGTGGCCGCGACCACCGTCGGGTGGCTCGCCACGGCCTTGGCCATGAACACGGACGCCTGATCGTAGTAGCCGCCGTCAAAGTCGTAGTTGCCGTACGTCTCTTGCTGGTACACATTGTTCGAGAGCTGGGGCACGCACCGCTTGATGTCCTTGGTGATGTCCGGAAGGTTCAGGACCGGCGTGCACACAGAGGGCGTGTGCTTGCCGCACGCCTGGCAGCACTCTTGGTCCTCCGTGTCCAGGTAAGTCGCGGTCGCCGTGGCTCGCACGACCTTGCCGCCACAGGCCTCGAACGGCCCCGGCTTGCCCTGCCCGGCGCAGTCATCCCACTGGCACTCGCCCTTGGGGATGTCGATGGCGGGTCCGTTGCAGTCGGTGATGGTGAGATCCAGCGGACATGTCTGCTGCACGGGCGCGACACCGCTAGGCCCCGTGTACGAGAACTGGCACTCGATCGTAAACTGCGTGAACGGCTTGGTCTCGTCCTGGGTCTGCAGCTCGATCGCGAACCGCTCAACAATGTCCTGCGAGTCAGCTTCAACCGTCAAGATCTGCGCGGGCGTCCGGTCCTGGAACGCCAGTTCGCACGAGACCTTGGCAATGTGCATGGCCACGCTGTTGCGCGAGTGCTTGAGCCCCACGTTGGCCTGGTAGTCAAACGTGAGCTCAGCAAAGTCGCTCCCGGGGAACGCACAGAACTCGGTGGGCACTTCGACACGCGACTTGGACGTCTGGTACCACATTTGCCGGAACACGTCGCACACCTTAATGTCCGTGTGCGGGTGGAGGTGCACGTAGAAGTAAAACTTGCGCGCCCGACCACAGGCTGTCCAGGCCTCGACCGTGATCTTGGTCTGCGGGGCCGCAAACGCATAGGGCGTCGCGTCCTCCCAGAGACGCCAACCGGCGGCGTCGCCGTCAATCTTGTACCGCCAGAACGCAATGGAACTGTGGATGCCCAATTGGTTGGCCACGGACGCGTCGATACCCAGATTGTCTGGCGCCTCCACTTCAATGAGCTGTGAGATCGACGCCTCATAGCTACACGCGCTGTCGCCAAAGTCCGAGCACGATAGTGCCTTGTGGATCTGTGTGTACGTCTGGAAGCCCTGGTCGGCAAGTTCCTTGAGCACCTCGGCGGAGGCCTCCTTGACCTCGTCGCGGATGGACGCCGACGCGCGCACGACCATGTCGCCCGTGAGCACGAGACACTGCTTGAACGCGCACTGCTGGTCGGCATCGCCGTCGCAGTAGCGCTGCTCGTAACCGTAGCCACACGTGTAGTCGACCCAGAACTCGCGCAACTGCGTGCTGTACTCGCAGCAGCGCATGCACTGGTAGTCATCCACGGGGTGGGGCGACTGGCTCGCCGCACCGCTTTCGAGCTGCAGCGGGTTCGCCGTCACAATGGCGCTGGCCGCGAAATCCGCTATCATGGTTTCGGGCGAGAAGCACGTCTTGCCGTCCAGGAACGACTTGTCGTGGCACGACGACGAGCTCTCGAAAAAGTTGCGGTACTCGAAGTGGTCGTCGTCGCACCGCTCGGACGCGCACGCATCATTCTCGGCGGCCTCCTTGAACTTGTAAAACTCGCCGACCAGCGCGTTCGCCTTGGCCAAGTTGTCCAGCGTGAGCTCGGCCACCGCCGTCTCGCCGCCGACCGAGCACAGCGACGTCGTGTTGTCGCAAAAGCTCACGGGGCATTGCGACGTCGCCTTGGGGCGGAATTTGTCGACAACGGCGACGCAGCCCACGCACGCGGCGTTGTTGGCCGTGTAGTCATGGGCCTCGAGCGTGAGCTCGTACTTGCCGTACGCCGTGAACGTGATGTCATCGATCTTTTGCTGGCGATGGAGCTGGTAGTCTTTCCACGTATAGCGTGTGTGCACATCAGTGCCCACCGGCATGCGCGGCATGAGCACGGGCGAGAGCTCGCCCTGGCCATAGACGCTGAACATGTCCGCGAGGTCAGGCGGCAGCTCAGGCATGACCTCACCCGGCATGATACGCGAAAAGAGAGCAAGCAGCACGTCGCGGTCAAAGATGCCGTCGTGCTGCGGGCTCACGACGAGGTCAATGTGGGGGCCGTTTTCGAGATCGTACTCGTTGGAGTCCTTGTTGTTCACGCGGTGGTCGGCGACGTAGTTGTCCGACGGGAACGGCACAGGCACGCCCCACTTGGTCGCAATGTCCGAGAACGCACATACTTCCAGCTTCTCGGTGTTTTCATACCGGAACCCGAACGGGTGCGTGCTCCACGTGCACGGACACGTGTCCGGCTCGACCACGACACACTGGAGTGGTGCGCGTCGTCCGCGGCGCCGGCGGCGATCGCCCTGCAGGGTCGAGCCAGCCGGACACGTGCAAAAGCACTGGCGCTCGCCGTGCTCGTCCAGAAACGACACGGGGATGCCGCCCTGCAGGTCGTTGCACTGGAGCGACCGCGTGATCTGGAACGGGTTGTACATAAAAAGGTCGACGCTTTCCTCGAGCTGGATGCAGTTCTCAAAGTGCCCCGAGCAGCTCTCGCCGTCCTGGCATATCTGAAAGTGGAATGTATTCGAGAGCTTGTACGTCGACTCGTACGTCGTGATGTACTCGTACGAGTTGGCCGTGTTCACGAACGACAGCACGGCGACAGCCGAGCTCGCGTCAAAGTCGTCCAGGCTCTCGAGCACACGGCCGAACTTGGCAAAAGCCTGGATGCGGGCGACGTCGTCGCCATGCTCCGAGAGCAGCACCGACGACGCGGGACGCAACTCATCCGTCACCTCCGGGTCAATCACCACGTCACCATGCGGAGGGTCTTCCGAGACTTGGTCAAACACGCGCTCCGAGCGCCCCGCTTTCTCCAGCTCCGTCCGCGCCTCGCACGCGCCTGGGATGAGCGTTGTGGAAAACGTAATTTCCTTCTGGACGCCGTTGTCTTCGTAGTATAGGTGTTCAGCCTTGACCTTGCTGATCCAGGCCTCGATGAGATCAATGGACGACTGGTTCAGGCACTTGGAGATCGCAAGCAGCACTGTGACTTCGCCCGAGTTGGTGTACTCTTCGCTCATGCTGCACGGGATCCGGTCGGGGCCGCCGTAGTTGCCTCGATGGACCGGCACCGTCGGCGGCAGCGGTTCCGCGTCCAGCATGTTGAACGTGATACGGGATTGAGCGTTATTTCGCTGGCTGGCGAATGCCAGCAAGTCTTGGTTGAATTCGACAAGTGCCGCCGAGGCCACGCTCGCCGCGAGCCCAAGCGCCACGGCTGCTGAGGTCCGCCACTTCATCGCCAGTAGAGAAACGGGAAAAGAAGAGAGCTGTTTGCGAGCTTATCGGCGACCACCTCCTGTGCGTGCTGCTGGTGATCCGGTAAAACTCGCAATGGGGACGAACGTGGGGAGGGCGAGTCGCGTCCGAGGGCTGGCAAATACAAAGAGACGCCGCATTCCAGACAGTCGTCGCAGCGCGCCCAAGAGGCGGCGGGCTGCGCGACGGGTTGGAAAGCTTCGAAAGATCGCGCGACTCTCTGCATCACGCAGCTACCACACGATCAGCCCGCCCAGGTCGCCCGTTCAGAGCGCCTGTTCATCAAGCGACGCAGCGCCCCGCCTCCGCAACAGTCACTTTCGTCTCGAAAGATTTGCTCTGAAGAGCTCCCTAGCTCGATTTTGGGTAGGTTCGAAAATTTGATTTGGGTCTTCTTTAGATACGGTATTATATTTGGAGGTGTAATAAGTTCGCATTCGGTGAAATATTATATATCACGGTGTATACATCCAGACTTGGTGGGTAAGGTATAGGGTTCGTGCGGAATAGCATGAGAATATTTTACGCATTTTATCGCCAGCGAACCAGAGCAAGACATTTCCGCATCAGTTCCTCATGTGCGGAGCGGGCGTTCTTCTTCCGGGGAGATCGTCACGCGACATTCTCTCAGATGAGTCTGTTATACTACTGTACAGTTTCCACTTCGGTCTTTGCTGATAATGCGAGGATCACTTCAGCTGCGTTTCAGCGCTGCGGCAACTGGCTGGCTGGCTGGTGGTGCTGCCAATTGGCCAGGAGCTGGCCACGAAATCTAACCGTGTCCTCGCGTGGAATGTAATTTTCTGAGACTAGGTTGGAACGCTGCGATATGATTGGACGACACGCCGCCTTCGAAAGGATTTCTTGCTGTCTGGTCCTCTCTTCTGAGAACTTTGCCCGGAAAGAAAGCCGCTTGACAAAGCGACGACAAAGCGGGCTGAAAGACTGGTGTGCTGGCGGGCGCATACAAACCCCAAGTCACGCGAGCGTTGGAACCGGCCGGAAGGAGCGAGAGCGTTTCTTCGGTTCTTGGTCCAAGAACCCAGTTGGCTGACTCCCCCAGCAGGCGGTCTTCCCGTCTTCCTTCTGCCGTCTTTTGTGGCTGCGTCCTCGGCCGCCCAGCTGGGTCTTTTCAGCCCGAGTCTGTTCGGAGAGGAAGAGAAGCGCAGAGCGAGTCACGCTGAAGCGAACTGGAGAGTGTGTAGACGGCGAAAAGCGACGGACCCCCCTTCTCTTCGCGGGGGAGACAGCACTCACACACTCACACACAGGCGTGGCACGCAATCGCGATTGACGACCAGAGCAGCAGCTCTCGTCCCCCGGTCCGCCACCTTAGTTCCCAGCGTCGTTGCCGCGCATCCCGTCGCGGCGAATCCCCCCCGGCGTCCCCCCACACACCACCACACCACCACACTGACCGGTATGTCGCGAGGCGTTGGGTGTGTATGCCTCTCTCTGGTGGGCTGACTGGCGTTTCCCTTCTCTTGTCGTCTAGACCATGAGCGCGACGAACGACCGCCGGTGGAGTCTCGCGCGCGCGACCGAGTTCTTCTCGGGCGACGGCAAGCCCGACATGTACGGTTGTCGCTTCCCGACTGGAAGCTGGAAGCTGGAAGGGAAACTCACCCTCTCACTCTCTCTCTCTTTATATGTATCTCTAGGCTGGACATTCGCGGCATGACGGCTGTGACCAAGGGCGCCACGGGCAAGCGCGACAAGTTTCGCAAGAGCGTCTCGCGCTGCGGCGTCGCGATCTACGGCCCCAAGCACTCGCAGAGCGCCGAGATCACGGCGGCCTCGGGCGCGCGCGAGCGCATCTTCATTGAGGATCCACGCGCACCCTGTCTCACGATCGACTATGCCGCCGACACGTACCGCCTGCTCCCGTCCTCGGAAAAGTTCTCGGCCCACACGGGCGTGTGCCAGATCCTCGGCACCAAGTGCATCCGCGGCGGCAAGCACCGCATCAAGGTCGGCGACATTATCCGCTTTGGCTCGGTCGGGCTGTTGGTCACGGAGATTGACACGGCCGGGCTCGGCCCCAACGACGCGTCGCTCTCGCCGGCCGAGATCAACAGCCTCATCCAGCGCGTGATTTGCCACGACGAAGCCATCGCCGACGGCGTCGACAGCGGCCTCGACACGGACGACGACGCCGGCGACGCCTCGGGCAATGACGAGACCAAGCCGCGCGCGTCGACGCAGCGCCAGTCGACCTCGGCCATGTGCTACGTGTGCTACGACGAGAGTGAAGAGGGCAACCCGCTCATTGCGCCCTGCAAGTGTGCCGGCGACACCAAGTACATTCACCTCAACTGCCTCAAGCGCTGGAACACGAACGGCGAGAAGAATGAGATTTGCACGGTGCTGGACGAGTCGAACGCGCGCACGTGCTCGATCTGCAAGTCGCCGTACCCGTCCAAGACCAAGCTGCCCAATGGCAAATACATTTCGCTCTTGCCCGACCGCCTCAACCCGCCGAGCATTATGTTTCAAGTCGTGACCAAGCACTCGTCGTCGACGCTCAACTTGTCGACGCGGTACCAGCTCAGTTACAAGATGCTGCTGGAGAATGACATTCACCGACCGCTCATGGTCGGTCGATCGTCGCAGTGCGACCTTGTCCTCAAGTACCGCACGGTCTCGACGATCCACGCCGAGATCCACTACGCCAAGGGCGAGTTTTTCCTTAAGGACGCCGGGTCGTCGAACGGCACGCTGCGGTACATTTACCGCCCGCTCACGCTGCACAACAACCAGTCGCTCCACGTCAAGTTTGGCCGCACAGTGCTGTCGATCAAGCCGACCAAGAAGATCCGCTTGCCGCACTTTTTCGGCGGCGGCAATGGCCACGGCCACAGTGCCAGTGGCGGCCGCTTGGACGGCTTTGAAGAAGACGACGAGCACTTTACGACCCCGACGAGCGCGCGGCGGGCAGCACCGTCGTCATTCCAGCTGCCACCGCAGTCGCAATCGACGCTGCCGCCGCCGACGGCCACGTCGTCCAACGGCAGCGTTCCGCCGTCGTCCTCGTCTCACACGGCTGCTGCCACGGCCACGCAGCAGCAACAGAATGTCCACGCCATGCAGACCCAGTTCCAGAACCTGGATTTGTAGTCAAGCGCGTGTCCAGCAGATTATCAGACTCGGATCACTATCCCCATGCGGAGGACAGCGAGGACGAGGCGGTGGTGGCGTCGGTTGGCTTTGGCTCGTTGCGCTGCGCGTGATCTCTATATTTCAATCGTCTTCTTTTTTGAAAACGTCTCCTGTTCTTCTCGTCTCCCACCATTCCATTTCCCCTCTGCCTCTGTCCCCACCAGCATCCTCCGCCTTTTCGTTTCCGTTCCAACCGACAGCCCTAGCCGGCACTCGCCGTGATCACACTTTTGCTTTTTTGTGTATTCTCTTTCTCATACTACTATGAATTTCTCTGGACAGAACAGCAACTTTGTTTTTCTCTTCAGACACACACGTCGCGACGCTGTCTAGTCGTCGGCCATGTTGGACTCCATGACGCTTCTCGCCATGGTCTGAAGCATGGCCTGCTGGAAGCGTGCCGCGAGTCGCGGGTGCTGTCGCTGCATCTCCGAGTACTTGGACTTGCTGAGGAAGAAAAGAAACGACGGCGCCTTGGCTTCGGCCGTAAAGATGTGGCGCGCGTTCAGAATGAGTTCGCTCGCGCCGATCATGCCGCCCTGGCACACGCGCAGGATGCGCTTGCGGCCGGAGAACCCGGGCCCCATGCCTTCGTGCACGCTCGAGGGCAAGTACACATCGATTTTGCCGTACCCGATAAAGTAGGTCCCCGCGACAGGCTGGCCGGCGCTGTACACGCACTCGCCGGCCTGCTTGACGACGGGCGCAATGTAGAGCTCGCCAATGGCCTCGGTCAGTGCGTCCTCGTCGCCATGGTCCTCGAGCTGCGGCAGCAGATCGTCCAGCAGTTGCATCGTGCACTTGGTCGCATCGCTCTCGTCGCGGGGCGCCGTCTCGCTCAGTGGGAAGACGCCCTCGGCCACGAGCAGCTCGTCCTCGCACCACTCGAGCGCCTTGTCGAGCGTCGCAAACACGAGCGACCCGAGCGGATGGTCGTCGTCGTCGTCAATCTCGTCGGCCGACGCGTCGACAATGACGTCGTGCACGCGGAGCAGCTTTTCAATGGCCGGCGGCACGTTGGAGAACACGAGCGTGATGCCGTGCTGCAGCAGCAGCTGCTTGGTCGCGTGGAAGCAGCTCCGCACGGCCGTGGCGTCCACGCCCCGCACGCGCTCAAAGTCGAGAATGAAAAACCGCGTGCGCACAGCGTGGTAGCTCAGCGAGCCGCTGTGGTAGCTGTGGTTGACGGGGAAGCTCGCATCCACGGCACCGGGGGTCTTGGCGTTGCGACTCGACGCGAGTGTCATGAGCGCGTCGCTCTCGTCGGCCACCGTGGATCTGGTCCGCGACGGCAGGGGTGGCGACGCCTCGAAGCCCCGAACACTGGCGGCGGCGACGGTCCCGTCGTGCTGGTGGACGTTGACGAGCACGTGCTTGCGCACTTCGTCCATCATCGCGACCGAGCTGCCGAAAAAGATGAAGCCATCGAGCTCAAGCGCCACGATCGAGAGCCGCTCGCGCTGGAGAAGATCGCGCTCGTGGAGATTGCGCTCGACGCGACTGCGCTTCATGACGCGCTTGACAGTCGCGACGGCAATGTACGAGCCAATGAAGTTGAACGCTGCGACAATGATGCCGAGCACGATACCGACTTGGAGGTTGGTCACGTTCATGACGAGGAACGTGAACCACACGATGCAGTACTCGCTCGGCAGCATCTTGTGGCGCGCGTGCCACATCCACTCAGTCATGAGATCGGCCGCGATCATGGTCTGCAAGGCGCCGAAAAACATCTTGGGCACGTACGCGATGACGGAGAACGGCAGCAAGACGACCACGACTTCGAACAGCACGATGAGCACGCCGGTCAAGCGCGAGTCGAGCTTGGCGCGCATCGTGAAGATGGTCTGCGAGAAGATATACGAGCCCGTGAAGCCGCCCGAGAGACCCGAGACCAAGTTGGACAAGCCCACGGTCTGGAGCTCGTGGTTGTGGTCTAGCGGCTCGCCCAAGGCCATCTCGACGGCCGCGACATCGAGCGACGACGAGAAGGCGACCACAAAGTACATGGCGACCCACGTGGGCAGCTGCGGCAGGAGGTACTCGGGGTCCATGAGCTTGAAGTCGTAAAACGAGTAGATCTCGAAAATGGACCGCGGCTGCGCCGGCTGTGGCGCGACCCAACCGGCCGTGCGCGCGTCCTCGAGCGAGATGCCAAAGGCAAGCAGCACAAAGTAGAAGACGATAAGAATCGCAAACATGCAGGCCGGCAGGATCGCGACGTGCTCGGCGCGCGAGAGCACGTAGAAGACGCCCAGGCCCGCGAGCACGCCCGGCGTGACGAGCATGAGCGACTCGGCGTTCATGAGCTCCAGCCAATCGACCGGATCCTTGATGGTCTTGTTGGACATCATGCTCAGCCCGGCCTCGAGGCAGTAAAAGCCAATGTACGCGAGGTACCCGCCGACCACGGGCATGGGGAGATACTGCACAAAGCTCGCGATCTTGAGCTTGCCCGTGATGATGAGCGCGACGCCGAGCAGTGCCGTCGACGCCGCGAGTGTGAATAGCGTCGTGGCAATGACTTCTTCCATGGAAAACAGTTCGTTCTCTTTCGCACGCAGCGCCTGCACGATGGACGACGCCATGGCCGAGAGGAAGATGAGCCCGGCGTCCTGTACTTGGCCCACGGCAAACGGCAGCGAGCTGGAAAACGTAAAGCACACTTGGTGCACAGCCGCCGACGTGAGCACGAGCTTGATGAGGTCGGCCATGTACGGCTGGAACGCAGGGTCGCGGAAAATGATCTGCGCAAAGCTGATCATGACGGGGATACAGATCGTCGTGTTGAGCAGGCCATAGAGGCCGATTTTGATGGCCCTGCCATGCGCACCCGTCGGCGCCGCGGCAGTGTCGCCCTCAACGTGGACGATGGGGAGCAATTCTTCCTTGTCATCCGGTGGCGAGGCGCGGCCCCCACGGCCGCCTAGCAGTCGCGACAAGTTGTACGAGTGCTTGGGCGTGCGCAAGTGGCTGCCGGCGGCAGCCGGCCCAGACGTCGACGCCGACGGCGCCTTGGCGGGCTTGGAGATTGGCGGCCTGCGCACGTGGACGTGCGCCGGCAGAGAGCCGTAGCTGGAGCTAGTCGCGTTGGCAGGGGACTCGGCCGCGGCGCTGCGCCGCGCCATGCGGCTCATGCGGCTCATGCGCGGCGTGCGTGCCGTTGCGCCAGTCGAGTCCATGGCGGAAGGTCCAGTAGCGCGGAGGGAACGAGACGGAGACGGAGCGTGCGGGTGAGCAAGGGATTCGAAAACTGGGCGGTTGGTGCGCAGCGGGTCTGTCACACGTGCTCGTTGACACGGGAGCGAAGGCAGGCTGCCTTCCTCTGTGCAGCAAAGCCGGATCTCTCCACGATTGATTGTGGAGCCATTCGCGGTGTGGACCACCACTCCGCTTGAACATCCGGATGGCCCCAGAATAGAACGGAAGTGAAAAACAGATGCTGTATACTGAACACTATCCGGATGCTGGTATACATCCTCGCTATACTGACATGCCGCTATACATCCCCGGTATACTGATATGGCACAATCATTCGGTATTGTGTCCTTCTCGGTCCGTTTCCTTGTGGAGGCAACTTTGAACCCTTTTAGCAGCGAGTGGCAACGCGGCAACTTCCATCGCGCCCGAGACCGACGCCCGCGGCGCCGCATATCTTGACGAGTACGCTCCGCACGCGGTGGTAAGGTCGCTCAGTGTATAGAAGAGTCATGCCGACGTCGCCTCGTGGTTTGGCGGGCGCGAAAGACGCCGAATTAGCGGCGCGGCGAGACCGTGAAGCTGGCGAAGGCTCCCGTGGGGTGGGCGACGACGACCTCGCGGGCAGCGCCCACAGCGACGACGACGATGAAGACGACGAAGAAGAAGTCACCACACGGGTGTTTGAGGTGGAGCTGAGCAGCGGCTCGTCCCCGTGGGCCACCGCGTTTCTCGAGTGCGCGTCCGAGGGCGACTTGGAAACGCTGACCAAGCTGTTGGACGACGGCAAAGTGGAGCTGAATGACGTGGACGTCGATGGCTTCACGGCGCTCATGATCGCGGCCGCGGAGGCGCAGCATGACGTCGCAATGGAGCTGCTGCGGCGCGGCGCCGACGTCTCGATCCGCACACACGAGATGCGGTCGACGGCGTTGCACTTTGCGGCCAAGGTGCGTGAACGTTTGTTTGGAGGAAGTGAACAATGGAAGGCTGATGAGGAAGAGCGGCTTTGCGAGTCTGTAGAGCGGCGCGGCGCAAGTGGTTGAGGCAATTTGCCAGCAGGATCCAGACCGCATCGACGCACAGAATCTGGACGGCGGTAGGGTATCTCTCTCTATCAGATCTTGACTGTACTATCGCTGACGGCATGGTTGGTTGCGATTTAGATACGCCGTTGGTGTGGGCGTGTACGGAAGGTCGACTCGATGCCGTCCGTGTGCTGCTTGCGCATCATGCGAACGTCAATGTGGTGAGCCACCGCGCCATGTCAGCTCTCATTTGTGCCGTGATGCTACGCGAGAGCGATGGCTCGGACGCCGACGACCCCAACGATTTAGAGGAGGATGTCGCCGCTACGGATGCTGATCGTGCAGAAATTGTGCGGCTGCTGCTGTCCAAGTACGCTGGTGCTGTTGATTGAAAGAGTCAAGAAATGACGGGAGGAGTGAACTCATGCTGTTTGACTGCAGAAACCCCAAACTCGTGAATTACCAAGACCGCGACTACAGCACCGCCATGCATTTGGCAGCATCGCATGGCTATCTACAGTGTGTCAAGGCGTTGATCGAGTTTGGTGCCGACATTACTTTGAGGAATGCCATCGGTCAGACGCCCCTTGAGGAGGCCGAAGAGACTGGCATCAAAGCAAAGAGCGGTGCATGCGTCGCGTATTTGCGCAAAATCTGGAAGCAACTGGAAGAAGAAGCGTCGGCACGTATGATGGCGATGCTCGAAATGGAGGAGTTAACGGGGTCCGCGTCTCACGTGAACGGCCCTGGCGGATCCCGTGGTGCAGCAAAGAAAGCCAACAAGAAGAAGCAGAAGAAGGCCAAGCAACGCCGAGTTGGCAGATGCAATGCGGTGAATTCTACAACAATGGATAAGGTGGTCGAGGACAAGGCGATCGTGTCGAGCGGGGAAGGAAGTTCGGATGAAGAGGAAGAACCGAGCGAAAAGAAGGATGATGTGGGTCAGGTGGCTGCTGTGAAGGAACATCCAGGTGAGAGTGTGGGAACTGGAGATGACGAACAGACAAGAACGGACGAGCAGAAAACGGATGCTCTGCCTGATGGCGGAGTGTGGACAACTGTGGGGCGAAAACATAACCAGTATCTTGGTCAACGAGCCGCGACCACAGAGACCGCGGATCAAGTCGCAACCTTTGAATCTGCAAGCATAGCCCAAGAAAAGATCTTTGCAGCAACTGCGACAAGAAGTGAGAATTACAATCAGGCTTCTGCGATGTCCGCATCTCGCTGACTCACGTTCTGTTCTATGTAGAGGTTACTCCGGCCAACCCGCGTACAAAGCAATCTCAATCAGTTGTTTCAAGCGCACGTGTCGGCTTGACCTCCACGCCAACGTTGGTGGCGCGTTCGAAAGAGAAACCGGCAACGAAAAGTGAGTCTGCGTCATGGGGCCTTGGCCTCTTCGGGCAGGTTTCGACTAACACGGATTGGTGTTGGCAGATAATGTGCCGGTTTCATCGAAATACAACGCTGGCTCAACTGACAGCACTCGTGTCGCGAGTGCCATTGCCACATCGTCCGCTGTGTACCCTCCACTAACGCCGGGGTCTTCGCAGGCATTGGATCCATCATCCTTGACCGATACAGTACCTGTGAAAAGTCCGTTCAGCACATTCCAGCGTTTACACAGTAACAGCCGACTGTATGAACGGTACGAGCGCCGTCCAGACGCTGCAATCGAAGAGCGGGAATACTCGTCTTTTAGCGGTGTGGGCTCGTCTTATTCCTCATCAATGTGGCGAGCGTCCGTCGCGAACCGCAGCCTTCACACTCCGTTCTCACTCGGCTCAAGTTTCAGCTCGCAGTCGCTGTCGACGCTGGCGAGCCAGAGTGAAGTCAGCATGTCGTCGGCTGCGATATGGAGATATGCGTCACCAGCGGGCTCGCAACCGTATGATCGAGGCTCGACGTTTTCTTCCAAGAAGCTCGCGCCAATGGACAGCATCGACTCCATGTCGCAGCAATACTCTCCTCCCGACTCCATCGTACGATCTCTTTCGTGCGGGTTGTGCGGTGAACTCGTCAACGACAATCTTCAGTGCAGTGGTACGCTCCCGGTCTTCCCCAGCGTGGAGGCTGCCAGTAAAGGAGCCGGAGCCGCCACTCCCAAGCCCGCCCAGTGCGTCCAACTTTATTGCGCGGCATGCTTGACGAGAGCTGTTAGCAACGAAGAATCTGCAGGTTTCCCGTGCATCAAATGCGGACTGCCACTGTGTCCGCATGACATGAAGCGCAACGATTTTGCCCAAGCGCAAGTTGCCGTCATTGCGCGTACGTCTCGCTCGAACGGTTCTCGCCACGTGGAACAGCAACACTTTCAAGATCTGTATGAACGCATGCGTTCTCTAATGCACAAACGGAACGACCGAATTCAAGCGACGGGTGTCGACCCTTTCTTCCTCGTACCTGGCGCGAACCTCGCCCCGATGAGTGTGGGCCAACTGGACGCGTTAGAAGAACTACATCTCGCGGCGCTGCAGCAGATCACACAAGCGCGTATCGAGAATGCGCGCGTGCTGGAGCGACTTCGCATGGAAGAACGGATCAAAACCGAGCGTGCCGTCATGCAGTTTGCGTCCCAAGCCTCGTCGTCCTAACGAATGGACACACCATGAAGCACGTGATTCAAATCCAAATAGGCATCAACCAACGAAGAGGTAAACGCTGAAAAAGGGATTTCTGCTCTCATACTCCCTTGACTGATTCTTCTCTCAGGCATGCAACGCCGGCGTCATGGAAATTCCAACGTTCCCACTCTCGCTATCGGCTTCAATGGGGCCTCCGCACAGCTCCTGCAGCATTCTCAACTGTTTCTCGGCCTTCTCACGCTTGATCGCAGCCGTTTTCTCGTGGACTTTGTCGATAAGGTACCGGATCGCCACGACGTACCAGTCGCGCTGCTGTTCACTCGCAGTCTCTATGTCGAGAGTGCGTGTCGGTGTGACCAGCGAGAAGCACCGCGTGGCCGCACGCACAGTCGTTGATCCGGCTTTGCGGGTCCGCTGGAAAACTTGCGTGGCGTGACCCAGCTCGATGGCGTCAATTTCTTCGAGCAAGATCGTGTCGCCTGTGCGTCCTTGCCACGACAGTTCACCGTACCGGTTGATGAAGAGCCGCGTCTTGTGTGGTCTTCCCTTTCGACCATGCTTCCACACGGAGAGCGTCTCCATCTTTTTCATGATCGACAGTTCCACTTGCTGCGTGACCTGCCGTTCGTGTTCGCGGGCCAAGTCGACCAAGAACTTGAAGCTTCGCAAGAGCCACTCGCGTTCGGCTGTGCTGCGGGCTTTGATGTCAAACGTGCGCTTCCGCGTGACCAGCGACAGCGAGCACTTGGCATCCTGCAGCCGTAGCGTGCCCTTTTGAAGTGCCTTGACCAGCACGTCCGTGGTCGGCCCGGCACGTACGTCGAGGATTTCGGCGAGCGCAATGCTCTTCTTGGTGATATGCTTTTTGGACGAGAGCAGCTTGGACGAGGTCCACTTGAACGTGTCGCCGTTCTCAATCATCAAGTGCGTCAAGTGGGGCTTGCCCTTGCGGCCATACTTGAGAACGGTCGTGCCGCAGATGCACTGCATCGCGACGCGGTACTCGGTCATCTTGTGCTGAAAGAGCTTTTCCTGGGCCTGCTGGAGCCGGTGGCGCGTCTCAGCCTCTCGTCGCACGTACGCGACGACTGCAAACCGCACGCTTAGCGCCGCTGCGCATGAGATCGCACGCGCTCGGCGAGCGTTGCGCACGAGCTGCAAGAAGTACGCGGCCCACTTGGTCGCTCGGACTTCAAACACGTACACGCGCAGCAGCTGACGCACGTACTGGCGCGCGAGCCGCAGCGACGAAGCCGACGAGTTCAGACAGCACACCATCCGAACGTCCGGCACGACGTCACGCGGTACGATTATGGCTATGAGGTGAGATGGCATCGACGGTAGCGTGTCGTGGGGACTCTTGCGATGGAGAAGGGTCGTGGAAGCCAATGACGAGCCAATGAGAATCGACTCGGTACAGTCGCTAGCGTCGATGGAATCCCGCCACGAGCCAAGCGAGAATGACGAGCGGTTCGCGTCACCATGGCCGTGGTCGTCATCATCAAACGATCCACCTTTGCGGATCGGGTTTTGCTTCTTCGCTGACGACGGTGGCGTCACGGGAATCGCAAGCGTTACGTTGGCTCGTCCACCGGGCGATTGACAGAGCGTGGCGGTCGTCGGCCGATTGGCATGTGGCTTCGTCGCGATATCGCTGGACACCGAGATCACAAGAGGTGGCGGCCGCAGCGACGACTTGATTGAAGCCGCCGTCTTGTGGAGCTTACGGCGCACCTCACCGGCGCCGCTTTCGGCTCGCTCGCGGCGGCCACTAACCTTGTTGCTATCGCCGCTTTCGTCACTCGACTTGGTTCGAATGCGGCGGAAGAGCTGATCGAAAGAGAACCGCGTTGCATTCGAGGGCTTGGTGATCGTGGCAGCTGAGGTCACGGAGGCCGCATGATGGCGACTCGTTGTCGCATCACTGCCGCTGCCACTCACTGAATGATTTGGTCGGCGAGCGAGCATGACAAAGCCCCTTGTCACGCTAGGTGCCGATCGATCAGACTTATCCAAGTGTCTGTGACGCCACGGCGATCGTCGACAAATGGAAGGACGGCGAGTGCGTACGGTTGCGAATGACTCGCGAGAGAGGAATGCCACGCGACTCTTCACAGAGAGAACAAGTTGAAGAAGAATTCTCGGTGACGCGTCGCTTCGGGTGACTGAAGTCGGCACCGTTCACGCAGAGAGGGAGAAGGCGAACTGGGCAGCGGCTGCAGGCAGAGCGGGCAATGATCTCCCTCCACGCGACTGGACGGACACGCTACTGACTGCACATCCCGTGCTCTGTCCAGATCGCTGGCAGTGAGAGAAGAATATGACGCTTCTCTCACTGAACGCACGGTCACCCAGCAATAGCAGTGGGAGAAACACGAAGAAGAAGTGTGGTTTGTGAGAATGGGAAGATGCCGGTCGGTGGGAAGGCGCATAAATTTCGAAACGTCTCGTCCAAGATTGACTTCGCACCTCGACTGTCTCTCTGTCGGCATGAAAATCTCTATACGGTCTTCCGAAGACTGAGTCTTCGAGGAGTGGGGCGTGATAAGTTCCACCCTCAGCTTCTCATTATTTCGCAGACCAGCGTGGTTGGTGAAGTGCGAGAATGGTCGGCGTGCGGTGGAGCCCCCATGGGCCATGGCATGGCATCATGGTGTTACATGGAGACCTGATCGTTGGGATCAGCTGTCGGCTGAGCTCAGCAATATGGACATGCGCAGGAACGAGAGAGAGAGATTGGAAGAGCCAGACGGTAGATGCTGCTCAGATGGGTACAGTTCTACATTGGGTATTGGAGGTTATGGGTCGCATGGAAGAGACGGAAAACTCATCGATGATTCAACCCATACACCATATATAGATGTATAGAGGTGCTTGAAAGTTCGCGTCAGTTCTGCGAATCTTCCGTCGAAAAATATCCACCACGCATGGACTGATGCTCTGTCGCTACAGAACTACCAGTATACTGCTCTAGCACAGCGTCAAGGCATCGCGTGGTATTTGCAGGCGCAGTGGCACCGCCAAAGCTGAAAGCGCTGATGGAGTTTAGTGCCCTTGTTGGAATCCAGCCATCCGGATCCGGATATCGGCGGAACAGTAGAGACCATCACCAGTCCTCTCAACGTCAGGTTTGTATTATGCTAGTAGGAAACACCGTAAAACTAAGGGAATATACATATGAAGACCTCAAGGCCGGTGAGAGGTGTGGAGTCGCGCCCGCAATGTAAGAGGCGTTGCGCGCCCCCGCATCTCGTGCCCTGGGCCGCTTGAATCCACGCAGAGAGTCTATTACTGATCCCCGCCGATGAAAGGTATGGAGCCACACCCACAAGTTAACAGGCAGTGCGCGGCCCCCACGCCCCCGAAATCCCTCGGAAGCACTCGAAGTGGCAAAGTGCAGAATGAGTAGATAGAATGAGCTGCTCGACAAGGTCAGTTGGCGTGTCTCACGAAAGACCTTCATTCCTTGACCGAATTCTAAAAAGTGGGTACTACGGGTACTAGTATGAAACAGAGGCCGCAAGTGTTGATTAGCGAGAAATATTTCTGTGACATGTGACGACATCTTATGCTCAAGAGCTACGATCACTGTTTAAGTGTGGTGGTGCCATTTCGCCTGCAAACATCAACACCACGTGATGTATGCCGCCCCCTCGACGCTGCGCTAGAGTAAATGTAGTGCTGTGGTGACAAAGAGCTGGTGGATATTCTCGACGGAGGATTCGCACCAGCGCGACCAGCACCTCTATACATCGATATCTGGTCTATGGGTTGAATCATCGATGAGTATTTTTGCCTCACACATGGCCTAAAACCTCCAATAATGGATGTTAGTACTAAAATATATCAGCCACTCTATGACCTGGGGGCGGGTACTTTGGTGGTCTCACCAGCTGTCCGCAGCAGAGCAATATCCGGGTGGGAATGTACTGAGTCTACCTATCACTACTGTTCGAACTTCTTCACGACCGGCGAGTCGACTGCGGCGTGCCTCGCTCGACATCCATGACGTGGGCGGCGCCGCCGACTCGGCCCAGCGACACGCCACTCGCTGGGTACCGCGCCTGGCTGCCCCCGAAGAAGCGGCTCGTGGCCTTGTCTTGGTTCTCCGGCGCGTTGCAGACCCGCCAGAGGCAAAAGCAGACGACGAGCACGAGAAACACGACCGACGTCGCCAACACGGCGACGCCCACGCGCGACTTGAAGAGCCAGTCGGCCACAGCGCGGCCAAACGACTTGTCTGTGATCAGCGCCCCGTCGTGGCCGCTGCCGAGCGCGAATACCTCGGCCTGCAGCTGAAACGACGTGGCTCCAGTCGCCTCAATTGCATCGACGTCGGCGCCGAGTCGCCGCTGGCGGCGGCGGGACAACAAAGACGACGACGATGACAAGTCGCTGGCGCCGGATGCTGGATAATCCGTGAACACGACGACCCAGAAGAGGCCTGTCAGCGACTCGTTCGTGAGCCGCACAGTGGCCGCAGAGTCGTTGGCGTTGGAGATGTGCGTAAAGTCGTACAGCGAGCGCGGCAGCGTCTCGCTCACGTACACGTTGGGCAGTGTGCCAGTGGTCGATGCATTCGTGGATTTGGTGGTCGTAGGGGGGGTGGCGGCCACGACGCGAAGCAGCAGCCCGGCGTTGGCGCGCATGCTCGACGGCACGCGAAACATCTTGACCTCTCCACGTCCCAGCGAGAAGGTCGTATTGCACGTCGAGCAGAGCAGCGAGATGTTGTTGATGGCGCTCCAGAGCTGTGGCATGTCGAAGGCCTTGGGCGAGTTGCAGCGCAGACCCGTCCACCCTGCGTTGCATTGGCACGCTGGCACACTCGAAGGCGAGGTCGTAGTCGTCGCGTCGGCGACCATGACGCACTTGCCATTGTCGTTGCAGTTGACTTTGCTGCTGGTGGCGCCACAGCTCACCGACGGGAACACGGCAACCCTAGAGGGAAAGAGCTCGACTTCGAGCCAATACCGCAGCGCCTCGCCCGAGTACTTACGATTGAACACAGCGACCTTGTAGCAGTCCTTAGACGTGGCCGCAAACGCGCACATCGTATCGACTGCGAGCGTGACCGACTGGACAGTCGAGCGCTGCGCGACGGCCTGAAAGTCCTGCTGGCTCTCTCGAAAGAGCGTTGGGAAGCCGTCGTCACGCGGTCCACGCACAAGCAGAAGCGGCAGCACGGGGGTCTCGCCAGTGAGTGCATTGTCGATGCGGAGTCGGAACTGCACGAGCTGTACGCTCGAATCGTTAACGTCAAAGGAATAGTAAGCCCACTCGCCAATCGGCAGCTGCTGCTGTTCACGCGATTGATACGCGACGTAGGAGGCCGACGTCGGAGCTGCTGTACTATTGACAGGAGTGTTAGCGGCAGCCATCGCTGAGGACGGTGAAAGCACGGCACGCACGGCTCGCAGGTCGCAATACTTACCGACAAAGCCGGTCCGACACGAACAGATCTGGCTCGACTGTGCATTACAGCGGCCCTCGTTCACACAGATACCGAACCCGCTGTCTGCGGCAGTTAGAGTCGACGTGCAGTTGCTCGTCGCGTTGACCGTGAGTGTGTACAGGAGTGGTGCCCTTGCGTAGGCGCTGTTGAGTACGCCAATATAGTACAAGCCCGAACTGAGCGTCGAGGTTGCACGCGTCAGCACAACCTTGCGGCGGGACGATCCTGACGTCCACCCATCTGCGTCCATGAACTGCAGAAACGAAGACGAACTTGCCGCGCTTGTAGTGCCATTCGCTGGGGTGCTGCTGGTGCTGGTGACGGCCACAGACGGCAGCTTCTCCTTTCGTACAAACAGCATGGCATCCGTCTCGGGCGTCTGGATGGCCAAATTGGCGACAAGCACTTGCCAATCGTCCTTAACACGGATAGTAAAGAGAGCCCACGCACTGATCTTGAGTGCTTGGTCGGCCTTCATAGCCAAGAACGTGAATGGGTCGGCGTACCGCTGGACCGACGCGACCGACGGAAGCAGTTCCTTGCACAGCGCCTGTGCCGGCGTTGGGTTTGTGAACGTGAAAGCATCGTCACACAGGCAGCGTGGCACATCCTGCCCCGTCGCATTTTGAGTGACGCGACACACACCGTTACCGTAACACTCAGAGATCGTCTGCAGACCAGTTGTGGTCGTCGTGGCGTAGTTGACGTGTACAACGTCCGTGCCAGGTTCAGTTTCTTCCAGATCCCTAGCGGCGGACAACCTAGATTGAGATACCTTGCATGTTCCAAGATCTTGGCAATCCGGGCCACACTTCGGGATGCTGCAGTCGTCCCCCGTCCAATAACGGTCACACGTGCAGACGCCAGGAATGTTCTACAGCAGACATAGTACAAGCACACGGTCAGAGTGATCCTGGGCCAACAACAAGAATAATGGACTGGCACTTACGACGCCGCAGGCACCGTGGTACGAGCACGTGACGTTCCGGCATTTGTCGGCCACGACGGAAAGACTGTAGGCACCACCAGTGTACCCAAGCACCGACAGGTAGAATACACCCGGCGTCTCGGTCACGTAGGCTGACGTTGGACGTGGGCAATAGCGAAACGTATTGTTGAGCCCACGCGGGAAGACGCCCAGGGACCCACACAAGTTGATTTCATCGCGATTTCCGATGGCATAGTCGCTCACAAAGAGAACGGTCTTCGCGGTGAGCGACGTCGGGTACTTGTCAACGAACGATCCGTACAAGTCGACGTCGACGCCCTTGCTGCCGTTGTTGGCATACTGCACACTGAACGTGACGTCGTACGTGCTCGACCGGAGGTTGATCTTGTAGAACTTGTACTCCTTCGTACCGACCGTCGTGTTCACAGTGTCGCCTTGTTCCGTGAGTTCCACGGTCGGCGCATTCGATGGGACCAAACAGCTCACGCCTGAGTAACCAGCCACACAGGAACAGGCACCGGTGAGACAGTCACACGCTCCATTGGCACCGCACGACGTCGCCGTGCAACCGGGGACACACTCGCATGCCTTGCCCGAATAGCCGTCACCACATTTGCACACTCCGTTGACACGATCGCATGCTCCATGGCCCGAGCATTCGCTGGTATTCTTGCCTTCACTGCTGGAAGGACACACCAGCTCCGAGCACGTGATACCTGTGTATGCGCTCGTGCACGCACATTTTCCTGTCGTATAATCGCACTTGCCTTGGTCCGCACTACCGCACTCAGCATTTGTGGCAGCGCTCGCAGGGCACGCGATACCCGAGCAATCGTCGCCCACAAAGCCGGGATTGCACTCGCAGTCGCCGCTTGAGGACAGCACACCGTTGCCCGAACACTTGTCTTGCATCATCTGGCATAGTCGGTTCGCCACGGGACACATGATCGTCCCCTTGTACCCAGAGACTCGCAAGGCGCCGCCCTCCATGGGGCACAAGACCTCACCACTCCCAATGGAGAGCCGCAGTCCCTTGGAGGTGCAGCCCAACACCTTGTAACACGACGAGCGCAGTGCTGCTGTATCACTTCCGGATTTGCTGAGACTCGACTGGAAGCACTTGCTGTTTGGACCGACTTGCTCCATGTAGTTGTCCGAGTTAACGTTCGTTGGCGTCCGGCCGATATTGCGGCAGTCGCCGTTACTATAGGCGCGATAGAACGGACAGTAGTCCGCGTACGTGTCGCGCCCACCAAACTTTTGATCGTCGAAGTATTGGAAACCGGCGGGAATACTGGACGTGTAGCTCGCGACGTTGCAATACCCCTTGGACGTGTAGTCGGCTGTGCACCCTGTTTGAGCCGCTTCGCTGCAAATGTAGCGGCTGTTCCACGTCGAGCACCGGCCCTGCGCAACCCCACAACCTTCCATGTAGCCCCATGGGAGCACCTGCGCGTTTTTGAAGCTCACTTGGTACCAGCCGCTGTCTTCAAACAGCGCGAGCGTCATCGCCGAGTACACGGGATCGTACGAGCTCGTCGCTGTCATGTACTCGTTCATCAGGATCCGCTTCTCCCAGTGAGATGAAAAATCGGCACTGCCCGAGTCGCCATTCTCGAGTTCGATGCCGGCATTCACCCAGTCGAAGCAGTTGAACTGGACCTTGGCTTGCTTTGCCACACTCGGTGTCACAATCTTGCTCACCCAGATACCACCGGGACACTGGCTCTGTGAGACGACATTGTTGTACCCCCACTTCGGCCCGTTCAGCGGCTGCCGAAAGTCACTGAATCGGCCTCTCGAGAACACGAGCGCGTGGGTCATTTCGTGGAGAGCTGTGCCGATCTGCTCCGTGCGCGCTGCCACTGTGACGGGATCGATGAGCCCGGGTCCAAAGTTGGCTTGCCCCGACACCGGTCGACCAAACTGGTCGAGATTGCACGGGAGAGCCCACGCGATTGTGGAACCGGTCGTGGGTCTTCCGGTCACATGGAGGACAAAGTCGGCATCGGCGACGCCTTCAGTCTTGTAACTCGGGGGAATGGAGTTCGCACAGCATGCCCAGTCGTCAGTCGTTGAGCACCCAATGCCCTTGATGACGAGATTCCCAACCACGCGTTGTACTGAAAGCGTGCTCTCAAAGTAGTCCTTGATAGCCTTGAGCAGCACTGTGATGATGAACTCCCGCTTGTCGGCCGTGAGCACGTCGCCACTTGTGCATGTGTAGGCCGATTCGTCGACTTGCACCACTTCGCCTTCCCTCGTGCATGCACTGCCAGTATCACTGGTCAGTTTCGAGACATCAAACGCAATTCGGATCGGCTGAAACGCCGTCGATGAGGCCGACGCGGCGAGGGAACGTTCACTGGATGAGGACCGTAGACGTCGCTTGGCGCCGACAGCTTCGAGAAATGCGTTGAGTTCGTGTTGGCTCGGGCTTTCGAGTGGCAGAACTAACTGTGGTGTCATCAAAGAGTCGCGATCGACCGAGTCGTCGAACCGTTGAGATTTCTCTTCGTGCACACAATGGTGGTGTCGGGTTCTTCTCAAAGCCATGACGGTCTCATCCGCGCTGGCCGCCGTCCCTTGGATCAAGAGTGGCGAGCACAAGAGACATGTCACCGCCAAGACGCGAGCGGCAAGTCGCACATGGCCAGCGAATCGTTGGTGGCTGATCATCTCAAAGTTGAGACTTCACCGATTTTCTGATTGTGATCATCCGCCGGCTGGGTTGATACATTTGAACACCACGCACATGATAACCGCAGAAGCAGTGACAACGCAGTCTTTCACAGCGGTTTGCCTTCAAGACAAAGTAAGTATTTGCAGCAGCAGTCTCGGAAAGGGCACGGACAAGTAATGAAACGTACTCTGAAGAGGCGTGTGATGGCCAACGCTTGTCGCAGCCAAGATGTTCTTCGGTCGTTACGCCCGGATAGGAGTCGTTTGTGAGCGCTGTGCGTTTGCGATCTGCAAGCGAAACGACAAGAGGGTTGGACATTGTGGATCAAGCCGTCGCAGGTTTTCAAAACGCCTGGGCATGCAGCTGAACACCTCTTACCTTCAACGTACTGTACATAGAATGGCTGGCACCCCGTCACTCTTCCGCATGGCCAGCGAAGTGAGAGTCAGGTGATACGCTCGAGCCCACGTAGTTTTGACTGCCAAGCTCCTCATTTGACGTTTAATTCGTGTACGCACTGATGCTGTCGTCCACCCAGCGGATGCACACTCCATCTTCGTCTGATGATACCAGCTGCCGTTGATCTACGCCGACATGGACAGTCGTAATCGCTGTTCGGTGGTCCATCAAGAGCTTCTTGATCACAAACTGGCACGTCGGAATCGCCTTCACCACCAGAGGTCCCTCTCCACTGGATCCTGCAGTTGTGACGCGGTGTACACCAACACGTACTGCCGTCTTCAATGTAGCGGATGAGTAGCTTGACGGTGAGCCATAGCGTGTAGCTGTAGTCGACATCCCGTCTGCTTGCTTCTGGCGCTCTGCAACGATCTCCGAGGGGAATCGAAGACCCCATAAGGTAACCGTACCGTTCGAATGGCCACTGACCGCAAAGATACCATCTTGCCAGGTTTCGCAGTTCGTCGCTAGTCCACATGTCTGAGCAACCGAACACACAAATGTGAGATAGAGTGACAGACGATGCATTTCTCCGGCGGCGACGTACCATTTCACTCAGCCCAACCGCTTGCGTCGTCGTTGCGGCCAACAAATCCCCATTGATACTCCACAGGCGAAGTTCAGAGGATGAGCAGGCCACAATGTTCCCGCTCATGCTGTTGATGCCGATCTGTAGGATAGCTCCGTTGTGCCCAGCAAGTTCACGAAGAAATGTTCGCGTACGGAGATCCCACAAAATCACGCACCCGTCCCTGGAAGCACTGGCGACAAGGTTGTACGGTCGGTTGATTGCAACGCTCGAGACAGCATCCTCATGGCCGACCAATTTTGCGAGCTGCCTGAACTGTCGTTGACCATGCACTTTGCTGCACTCAATTACGTTCACGACTGCGTCTTGCCCACCAGTAACGAGCACGACGCCGTCGTCGGAGAATGCTGCGCAGTTGACGCGAGAATGGTGCGCGCCGTCGATCACACCGACGACCTTGTTGGCTTCGCGATGGCGAGCCGAACTGCTGTGAACGCGGAGCTTCATCGTACCTTCGACGTTCGATCCCCACTCGAGATACTTTGTGAACCGTGGAGGCATAAAAGTGCACCCGACACCGCGGCACTGAAACTTGTCACCGACTACTCGAACGTCGCCGACGGGGGCCTCCAAGATGTTGGCGGTGGAGTGTTTCTTCAGCAAGACATAATCGTTTCCGACGGAGATCAGCGCCGGTGCGAGTGGCGTGTGCCACTTGATGAACCCGTCAATACTGCCGATTGTGTTGCCATCATAGGCTTGGCCGATGCCCGGTGGGGTGCCTTGGGTTGTTGCTGCTGCGGTAGTCAACGATGTCGGTGGGGAGCTGATGTTGACTAAGCTGGGTACCTTTCTCGGTGGATGGGGCGTCGTAAATAGCTTGGATGGTGTCTGCCCAAAGTTCTCGATCTGCGAGAGCATGGCGTTGCGCATAACTGGATCGTCGATCGCGTCCAAGTCCACAGCACCTTCGTACGTGAAGTGCATAAACACGTTTTGCGCATCCAGCGCCGCTGCACCCGTTTGCTTGTACCCGAACACGAGGTCAATCCAGTGGTGAAGATTCTCGGACACATACTTCGACTCGAGCGCACGGCGATGGAGTCGAATGAATTCTCGCGAGTCACCGTGTGCCCACGCCGGTAGCTTCACATGCGACACAATCTCTCCGCCTTGGGTCGTACCGAGATCGTAGTCGTTGGCGTTGTACAGAAACTCGGGCAAGAAGAAAAACTCGGGCACGAGCTCGCGCACATCTTGTAGGTTCTCAGTCGACGCCGAATGCCAGGAGCCAGGGATACTTCGGAATAGTCGGTCCGCGTGATCAAATGAACCACCCTAAACATCAGTTGTGCTAATCTGTCAGAGGAAACACCCTTCCATACTCCTGGGACTGTTGGTACCCACCTGCAGCTCTCGTGCCAGTTGTGAGAACGGCTCCATGCGGATGAGGAAGTTGACAACGTACGCGGAGCACGAATAGTGCGTCCCATAGTGGAACGCAGGGGAGTCCATGGGGCTGTGCGCGGCATCGTAGTTCATCGCTGCGAAGCGTTCGCGGAAGAGTGCCGCTCGGTTCTCACCCAAAGCGCCCATTGGCTTCGACAGATCGCGAAAAACGGCAGGATTCTCCAGGTCCAGAAAGGAGCTAGTATAGTCGGCGAGCACCCACGGGAAGACCGGGTACTGGGTGATGTCGTTGAAGCTTCTTCCCGCGAGCGTGTTTAGGTGCATCAAATACTCGAAATTGGAGACCCCACCCTTCAACCAACGTTTTGTGAGATTCTGGCGAATGCGTTTCACCGATAGAGAGAGCGCACTCGACCGCAATAGCGGATTCCAGAAAACGCTGTTGACGATCGGCATCTGGAAGAGGACTTTTGCCACCTCCTCGCGCTCGAGCATCGATTCGTACTGCACAAAGAACGTCGAACCAGACGTGTCGAAGAACTCAATGCCAACAGGGCGAAGTTGGTACTTGATCCGATAGAACTGCCTCACGTTTGTATACTTGACGCACCATCGCTGACCTGGCGAGCATCCGCTACGTACGTCGACAGGTGAAGACCCGACCGCGGTTGAAATCTCTCCAGCAATGGCGATACCCAGCGGTGCGATCGTGTACAATGTTGAATCCGAGTTCTTAGATCCTGCGAGCGAAATCCCAATATCCGCGAACGTGTCTCGGATCAAATCTTTCGTCTTCTTCTTTCCAACCATAGGCTTCGGCGGTGAGATTGTGCTCGACAAGCTGGTGGTGCCGGATTGAGAGTTGGTTGCTGACGTTACAACGCCTACCCCGGCGGTGCTGCTGTCCGAGTCACTGAATTGCTTTCCGTATCCGCCGACAAAGTAAATCGAGTTCTGACAGATCAGAAAAACACCCATGGTTTTCGCCATGCCAGCCACGTACGCAGCGTTGTACGAACGTAGCGGAGGGTAATCGTCTCGGTGGAGAAATCGAGCAATAGCGCCGTACACGTAATCGGACGACGAATCGAAAATCTTCTCGTCGGTTTCGACGGTCAACTTGGCATCGGTGTCGGCATCAGTGGCGGTGCTGTGAGTCTTGGCCGACAGTCGCAGCGAAATAGCCCGTGCAGATTCGGTGACCTGTTTCGTCTTCTCGTTGGAGCATGTACGTTTGGTATTCTCCTCACCCTCAGAACCCGAATCTTCAGAGTCACTTATCATAAGTGCGGTTCCGATGCGTGTCGCTGTGTGCGATTCTTCCTCATCCTCCTCATCAGAATCGACAACGGGGTCGGTTGTGTGGACGCCATCAAGGTACACTCCTCTGCCGCCGACATTCAATGTCGCTTGCATCGCCTCACGATCTGCGAGATCGAAAAGTGTCGAAGTGACTCCCGCAGGCCCAGTCATATCACGCGCGGAAGCAATCGCGCCCATGATACTGTCCGCAACTGTCGACGTGACGTTCAGCAGCGCTCCATTTTCACCCTCCAAGTACTCGCTGTAGATTTTGGTTGCTAATGTTGAGGCATAGTCGGGATTGTCTTCCGCGTTACTGGTCGCTGTTGAAGTTCACGTCAGAATCAAACCAACCAAAATGTTGGCAAACATTTCCTATCACTTACCTCGAAGAACGAGTTTGACACGATCCACGTTGGACTTGTCGGCCAGCTCTTTCAAGATATCCGAGTCATTCGACGATTTCGTGTGGGAGCGCTTGAACATGAACTGGCGGAAAGCTTCAACGCACTGGTGAAACTCGAGTTTTCGCTGCAACGGATCTCGTGGGATGGGGGCTCTGGATCGTGGTTCCTCTTCTTTCGACGGATTGGTCAGATGGCTGCTAGTATCCATCGCTGTGGCATATCCCCGAATCATCCGAAGTCGCATGCGTTGAGGCCCCTCGGTAAAGTCAAGCCGATACTGCCGCCCATTCTGTTGAAAGACACTTCGCTCCAAGTAGAAGGGCTCGTTCGTCGTAACCCGAGAGTTTGAACCAGCTAATGTTCGTGACGCCTCTCCGCCACAAGGAGCACATCTGGCGTCATTCCAATCCCCGACGTGCCAAATCGCACGAGTATGCTGAAGTCGCACAGATGTATCGTACCACCGCATCGCAGCGTCTTGCATGTCCTCGAAGCTGCATTCTAGAGCATTCACAAACTTGAGCTGCGCCTTGCGCGTCGCAATACGACCGGAAGCGAAGTCCAGCGGATCGCCTTCTTCCCCACCCAAACTATCGGCAGTTGTGGTTTTCAGCGAGCGATTCAGCTTTTCGGAGTTATCGTACCGAGGAAAATCGAGATTGAGATGCAAGTCGGCCTGTACACTCGTCCTGTTTGACGCAGTGCTCGAACTGACTTTGCGGACGAACTCGCACGACAACAAGACATCGATCATGTGCTCCAAAATGGGCTCGGTTCTCGTGACGATCAGGTCTTTGAGAAGATCATAATTCTCCGTGAGCCAAATGTGAAACTGCAGCCAACTTTCGTGGCTGGCGGAGAGCTCTCCGCTGCTGATCCTTGCCGATGACACGTCGCTTGATGTGCGCGGCGGTGAGATCTTGAGCAAGCGATCAAAGCCGCCATGGAAGACATCGACGACTTCTTTTTTGTTGGATGACATGTTTTGAAGAAGTGATACCTTGGGCTCGACAATGAGAAGCTCTTTGATCACCCCCATGCGCTGTTGGAAGAGAAATTGCCAGAGTGCGATGGCCGCGTGTCGAACACGCTCGGAATCGTCCACAAGCCAGCGCAGCAGCTCGGCCGCAAGCGACAACAGAAAGCTACGATCGGACTCGGCACCGATGCCAAACTCTCGATGCATCGCGGCCGCAGTGAGACTCTTCATCTTACTGATATGCGCATTCAAACCGCGAGCAGCTGCAGTTCCCGACGTGGTGGTCTCATTGTCTTGAGATGAGTGGTGTTGGTGGCCGCTGCTGCAGACGATCACGCCAGACACTTTGGTTTGTTGAATGAAAAACTGCCTTGAAGTCACAAGACAATCGAGTAAACGTGGCGGTGGCGACGTGCACTTGTGCAGACCACCCAGTTCGCTGAGCAGTGCGACTTGTGCACAATACACAAAGCATCCGTAAAAAAAATGTTGGTCCTCCAGACCAACAATCTGGCCAACATGAGCCTCAGCGCACATCCGCACGGTGCTCTGAAAGAAGATGAGAACTTCTGTTCCAAAGCAAGTGGACGCTTGATTTGCTGGGACTGTGTTTTTGGCATGCATCTCGGCTCCATCGGTGAAGGAACTTTGTCCTTGCTCTTGGTGCTTGGATTCGTCCAGAAGATACCGAGCAAGCGCAGTGCTGAGCGTGCATAGATTTTTCAGCACCGGAAACGAACAGTAGTCGGACAACGCTTTGGAGTGCTTCACGACATGCACAACCAGCGCAAGCCAACATTTCTGACCCTCGGTGTGTGCGAGTCGTGGAAAGTTTTGAAGCTCGTCGTCGATACACTCGAGCAAGAACATCACATTCATCGCGAAGTCCTCTCTCTCGAATAGACTTCTCATGATGAAAATCTTCAAAACGTCGAGACATGCTGATGCTCGGTGACCATAGCTGGAATGGGGCGGACTGCCGGATAGTAGCAAGTTGAGCCCCGCAATTCCCTCGACTTGAGTCTGCTTGGAGTCAGCTGAATCGTCACGGGCCGCCACGGTTGAAGACCGACAGAGTAGACATAATGTGAGTGCACGGAAAATCGTGACACTAGATTGGCAAACTGTCGAGAAGAACGCTTCGCTAACCTCCACTTGAAATGCGAGTTGCTTCAAAACAACGACGGTGGCGTTGTCTGCCGCAGGGTCCGCGGCGGCTTCACAGTTGTTGTGAAGCATCGCTCCCAAAACATCCCAAACGTGGTCGAGACATTCCATCTCCGCATTGGATGCAAACCCATTTGGCGTTGGCAGTGCAAACTGGTGCATGCCATCAACCCCAAGCACCGGATCGTGGTATCCTGTTTCTCGTATAGGGATATTCGAGACGAATGCCAGCAGCGGAGTGTAGAAATTGCAATCAGCACTGTACCGGCGCAAAGCCCGCTTCAGTTTCTCAAGCATTATCGGGATTTGAAGCACGTGCCGGGCAAACGAGGGGTAGCTCTGCGCCAGCAAGAAGATAATGCGAGTGGATAACAGCGCTTCCAACCTCGAAAAGTTACCACTGTCCGTGCGACGAATGATCTCCAACAGCACACCGAGTAGGCTATTGCCACTTAAATCACTGGCCACCGAGGAGGACGAGGTTGTAGCCGTAGGAGAGGTCAGCATTCCTAATCCAGCGTCCGCTCGATCCTTCCGTTTTTTCCCAACGGTTCCACCGCTTCTGAGCAAAATTGCGTCAACCACTGTGACACCAAGCGGATCGGCTTCGTCTTTGTCCTTCTTCATCTTGATCCCTTCCCGATCACGACCTTGGCGAGGCGAAGTTAGTGCGTTCTCTACTTCACGATCCTCGATTTCATGAAGAAGATACTGCAGAATTGCGACGCGAAAGGGACTTTTCGCGTTCGCAAAAGGCTTCTGGCTACCCAACGATAGCAGCAGCATGTCGCTAATGGCTACGATGTCTTCGATGTGGTTCTCAACGTGGGTGTACAACACGAGCAAGTTCACAAGCTGCACGAAGACGTCGTTGCTGATATCTTCTTTGAATCTCGGGAAGCAGGATTGATTACTCATAGGTGATACCTCGTTGTCACCGATGCAGATGTCCGCGATGAAGTGGAGAACCCATAGGACGAAGCCGGCTTGTCGCAACTGGCGCGCGTTGAAAATCGCGTTTGGATTCTCCGTGACAAGGAGATCCTGCATGTGCATCATGAGCTTGATTTGCCATTTCGGCGGGAGAACTCGCCGAACATGCTGAGAGAGCACAACGTCTGACAGGGCGGCATAATCTACCACCACAGGCCAGGCATAAGGTCTAGTGTCCACCGACTTTTGGCCTGTCACGCCTGAGACAACACTGATCGTTCCACTGACTGCAAGACGGATGACAGCGCCGAGTACAAAGTCATCGACGAGGTGAACACGACTCCGCAAGATATTCGCAACGAGAGCATAGCCGCTGGCATCCAAAAACTCGGCCAAGCACGACGGGTTTCGGCGGTTGCACCGACAGAGCAGTTTCAGAGACACGCCGAGTTCGTGAGATCGCCACGAGTTGTCGACGAGCGGTAGGATAAACTGCGTCACACCACCGAGGGATGGCAGCACTTTCGCAAGATTCAAAGGAATCGACGGTTCGGTGCCAATAAAGTTCACTTGGGCTGCCGCCGATCGTAGCCGCCCGCCATTCGAAGCTGAGTCGCCGAGCGCTTCAAAACTCGTATTGATAGAGAAGAAAACGTCTCTGTCCGGTAACTTGAAGCAGCTGAGAACGTCGAGAATTTCCAGACCAAACACGCTCATTGAGCATTCCGAGTTCACAAAGGAGCTGAAGCTTGACAGCTTGAGCTGCCTTTTCTTTGCGTCGGACAGTCGACTTGCGACCACACTTTCATCCTGGTCTTCCTTTTTCATGAGCAAATCCGACAGTGCGTTCCCGGATTGTGTCTCTCCTGGAGCCAGAGTCTCGTACCACTGGCGGCGGGCAGCTCTACTCAGGCGTATCAGCTGTGCTCGTCTTGCAGCGCGACTCACTTCAACTCGTCTCTTGGTCGCGCGGTCCAACTGGTTCGTTGTAATTGCTTCGGACCAATCTCCAATGGAGCGATACGCATGGCCACCGAACTGACCCCGGAATGAAGGGCCAAGCAGGAATATGCAGACGATTGCTGAGGGTGGAAGCACGTCTTCGACAAACCATGTCGGACCAAGCTGCCAGGGAAGAGCAGGGAAGGTACCGCAAATCTGGATATCCTTTCCAAGAAACGCCTGCAACGCGCCGGCCGATGAAGTCGACGGATACGCCAGTTTCTTCGTCGCCACTTCTGCGCCATCAATGAAAAGCGTGACCTGAGAGTTACCGAGAGCGGACTTTCGATGAGTCACAGCAACGTGATGCCACTGAGATGCTTTTTCCTTCGCTTCTTCCCCATCGTCGAGCGGGATCGACTCGCTCCGAAGAAGATTCACGTTGACGTTCCTGAAAATGACACTCGTTCTCTTTGAAACCGGATTTACATTCGGTCCAGCGGTCGCGGAGCCGGTATCGATGCGAAGACAACCATTTGCTTGATCGAAGTAGATGCGTGTGAAGCATCCCGACGACTCGAGACAGTAAACAGACAGCAAGCACACGAATCCCTCCAACCCCGCATCTTCACTTGATTCTGGAGTGCTTGTTTCATTGCCAGCGACGAAAAGCACATCTTTCGGGTTCCCTCCTTCCGCTGTCGCCTTGATCATTGGAATCGTTCGACTGGTGATTGACTCCGACTGCTGAAGTGCACGGACCCACATTTCTGTGTCATCGACTGACCGGTCAGGACTCTGGGCTACATAGAGCTTGTCGTGACACCAGATAAAAAACTCGTAGGGGCCCTTGGACGAGACTGCGGTGACCGTGAGAACCACTGTCGGATTCGCGCTGTTTCGAGCGGCAGCAGCCTCAAACAGTGAGAGCTCTGCACCAACGAGGACGCAGTAAGACTCCGAGAAATCAGCCTCATCACCGTCGAGCTTTAACGCCAGCAAGCCTTCACAGAGTGCGACGCAGACCGTACCAGGCACAGTTGATTCGTGTGGAGCCGCTGGTGAGGATTCACGCCGTTTCTTGTCGACTGGTGGGAAACGTAGCCAGCAAGAAAAACTGTAACCACTTGAGGGTGGCCAGACACGATCTGACTGGTTCACAACATGAACGTAACCGGACGTCATGCGTGTCCGCACATTTGTGCCGACGGCTACGTGCGGAACGGGAGAACCCTTGAGTGCCACTTTGAGCATTCGCAAACCGACCTCTTCGCCGATATCTTCGCTTCGAGCGCTGCCGTTATCAGCCTTTGATGGGTGGAAGTGGTTGCCGAGATGTAGGGGCATACTCTTCGCAATCACACGGACGTAGTCCCGAAGATACGACGTGGATAGCTCTTCTTTCGACATCTCCGCGATGAAATTGAGCAGCACATGCTGCGCTGGATGCGACAAGTTAACAAGGATGGCGATTATGGATGACTGCCCGATCCATCGGAAAACCCCTGCTCGAACCAGGCTTGAGACTTGCTTCTTCTTCGAGAATGAGATGTCATCGTTCGAAATTATTTTTGACAGCAATCGCTTCAGGCATGTCTCTCCGTGCTCTGGTGGCATGAACGGCAGCAAACAAAACAGCGTTTCAACTGCGTTGGGATTTCGAATCTTGTTCCTTGGAGCTTCCCGACCGGTGATCAACTCGAACACGCGTCCCATCACGAGTGACCATCTGTCAGTATCCATGACACCAGAAGTTGCGAGACAGCTTGCAAGAGTGGAGAAGCGGATGTCCGTTGCGAAATGCTCGATAGCGCGCTCGTTTCCGCTGCAAGATGGGTCAAGCGTAACGCAGATCATCTCAAGGACACCGTCCAGCTGAAAAAACTGCGCATCTTGCATACCGCCCTCGTCAAGCTGCTGAAATGACGACAGCATCGACAGGAGTATCTCGTGCCCTTGGCAAGTTTGCCAAGCCTCCCAGAAAAGTTGTCCGTGGAGCATTTGCTTCAAAGTGTTCATGATGAACTGCTGCTTCGGTCGACAAAATCTTGCGCGTTGAAGTAGTTCCAAGAGTTTCGCCAAGTCTGACTCAACACCACACTGGAGCAGCGAATAACATTCTTGAATCTTGGCAATCTGTACACTTAGTTTGGTGAGGTTGGCAAGCACGACAAATACCGAGAAGACAGGAACCTTCACATCGCTCTTCAGCCCAGTGACGTCTTCGCTCATGATCACATCCGCAATGGCATACAGGGAATAGTGAACCTGCATCTCGCGGAATTCAGCCATTAAAGGCACATTGTCCTTGAGAATCGCACAGATCACTGAGCTCCACATTCCCAGCCTCGATTTGAACGCAGCCAGATATTGTTGTTGTATGGCTGGGTGTCCCGTGTTCGCCGAAATCGAGCTTGAAACCTTGACGAAAAGAGCATACACACCTCGCTCAAGCAGTCCGAAAGAATGGAACTCGTCTTGGTATGCAAGAATGCTTGAGTTCTTCAAAATCTTCAAAATACATTCACACACGAGACCAGCACGCGAATCGATACCGACACTTCTGCTCACAAACTCAGTCGATGACGTTCTTGTACGCTCGAGCGCTTGTGTGACGTCAAGCACGTCAGCGGTTGAGAATTCGATGAACTGGCTGACTAGCACCGCTAGAATTTCGATAGGTAGAGGGGAGTCGGCTTTCGCGGATACACACACATACTCGACAATTCGCAAGGTAATAACTTGAGCGTCGAAGAAGGCAATCGATGGGAGCCTCGACAAAATCATCGCGAGAGCTTGGGTTTGATGCTCGAGACACACAAAATTTTCATACGCGCTTGTGTACACCTGGAGAATCGTCGTGAGCAGCTGAAGCAGAAGCTGCTCCAGCCGAGCCTTCAACTCGTACTCACTCTCTGACTTGAGGCCGCTCATACAGTCAAGAACGAGATCTCGGATGGACAGGAATGCCCCGATGTTTCTCGCACCGCAGGTACTCACGGTAGCCATGTTTTCGTCTTCACCGCACACACCTGAGAAGCCAGTGCCGAGAGGCAGAAGCAGGGTGTAGATGTAGATCAGGGTTGACATATCCAGTTCGGATGAATTCTTGATCCACTTCGAGAGCAGCTCGTATCCACCCGAAGATTGGAATTCACCAAGTAGAACGAGAGAGAACCGGCACGTCTTCTGGAGGATGTAGACGAGGGACTTGAAACCAGGCGCCGGATCGTAGGCTCCCACCAAGAAATAGTCACTCGCACTGTCGCTTCGTGTCGGCATCGAGGCTTCGCAGTCGATCCTGTCGGCGACAGCTGATTGTCTTGTCTCGTTTGGTTGGAATTCGCTGCAACGATTGAGCCCCAGCGCGTCGCCCACGGCAGCTGCAATCAGCTCTTTTTCACTTGACTCAGAGTTTGCGATGCACGACCTCATCTTCCCAGAGCATGCTTGTAATGCAGCGGCTGCAGTCTCAGATGTGGCTCTTGATGCATCACTGTACTGCGCCATCATCCTCACTGTTCGCCCGACAGTGTTGCAGTCTTTGAGATACCAAACAAGACCCGCATTGAAGTTCCTGTCTGTAATCGATGCCAAAACCAGGCTGGACATGTCTCGAAGGTAGCGCGCACTTGATGGATAGTCTTCCGCGACGAGATAGATCAGATTGGGTAGCTCGCAGCGAAACTGATCCATGAGCGAGAAGTCTGAAGCAATCGCTTGAATACAGCTCATCAGGAAGTGGACCGGTCGTTCCAATTCTGCTGCAGTCGTGGACGTGAGCGTTGAGTTTGTTGACATTGTCGAAGCACAACTGGCAGTTGTGCTTGTCATCTCATCGAGCTGCCGTAGTTCGTTCTTGATAAGATGGATACGGACCTTGTTCATGAAGTCGAGCACGAGCGATGGGAATGCAGTTTGTTCACAAAGAGATACGCCAATCGGAGACGAGAAATAGTCTTTCAGAAGAACGAGAGACGGATCTCCTGAAGAAACCAAACACAAGCCACCAAGGTTGATCGGCTTTGATTCTCCACAAATCCTGGGTAGCTTTTGCGTACCCCTTTCAAGTAGCTTGTCCGCAGCCAGATTGATGAACCCACAAAGCTGGCCGAATTCGTTTTGAAACGCGGCATCCTCAATCATTCTGGTAATGCTATAAGAAGCACAGCACATTCGTCAGCGGAGCCACAGCACATTCAAAGGACGGCGACTCACACGTCTTTGATCTTCGCCGCGATCTCGCGCATCAGCATCTCAAGGTTCTGGTTGAATACCTCCAGTCATGCATCCATTTCTGCGACGTCAATACAAGAACCAAAACGCAGTCGAACAGATTTGCTGGTGGCATACCTTTGCGGGGACATGCATGGAAGTGGGCGCGGGCAATGGAGGCGGAGGCGACTGCAAGGCCGCCTTAGCAGGTGATGCAGACTGGAAGAACGTATCCCAGGTGCTCCGAGGTCCGTGCTTGTACTGGAGGGGCGGGCTCGTGACTTGGCGCGCGCCATGGTTCGACGGCGCGGAGGATCCGCCGGCGCCACCGGGCGATACGGTCTGCGGGGACTGCGCGTGCGTCGACTCCTTGTGCTTGTGGAAGAATCCCCCCAGCAGCTTCTTCATGGTCGTCGTCGGCGCCTCTCTGCTCCTGCTCGAAGTCGTGCCGTGCCCATGGGCGACGAAGCGGCGTCCACCCTGGCGTTTTTTGCGCGCGCCCAACGGCCGAAGGAAACCAGAGTGATGGTCATTATAGTCTGTGCCACCGGTTGGCCCACACAAATTTGTGGGTCCGTGTTGATACTCCCACCGCAAGATGGAGATGGCGCCGACCGTGGACGCCGGCCGGGCCCGTGTGCGCGTTCTCTCAGCACGCGTGGTCTCGCCGATAAAAGGGACCGACAGACTCAGCGCAGGCGTTACCGTCAACTGTGCTGTGGGGGAAGTCGTGGAGGTGCAAGATTCAGCGCTGAAGGCGAGCTCCAGTGACCGGGTGATCTGGAGTCAAGGCGGTGCGCGCCACGATCCAGCACGTCTCGAATCGGACGGATCTGCACAGTGCTGCTGGATTGATGTCTCTATGGGTGCAGTGCGTCGTATTCCTCATTCGATGTGCGACAACGTGGCTCTACTTGCGAACGATATGGCCGCCGCCATCCACGTCACGCGGGTTGTGGTCGCGCGCCAGTTGATGACCATCGCAATCGTGGCGACATCAGCAGTCATTCCGCTGACGCATCTTATCATGTGGCGCCTCCAGCAAGTATCCAACCCGCTGCAGACTCCCCGAGTTCACGTCAAGGTGCTCGATGAGGTTTCGGGCCAAGAACACATGTCGTGGCCGCTCACACCAGCCACCATTCTGCACTCAGAGGTTTTCGATGATGGTGCATTGTTTCTCGACTGCTGCATCGATCTTTGCTGTACCGACGCGTCGCTCGACTTTGCAACGAACCAGCTCGAGCCTCTCGGCACGCTCATACTGTTAGCGTCGGACCCCCAAGCCAATGCGTCCAGTGGATCGACCGCGATCAATATGAACGCAGTTGTTGTCAACGAGCTCAACCTCGTCAGCACCGGAGACTTTCAAGACGAGATGAGTGAAGCGATTGAAGTCCTCACGGCGCATGCGGCCGGATTCACGACTGTGGCGGGGCACATAGCTGACTCTGATAGTGTTCTCTATGCATAGTGATCGTTTCCAAGCAATCTGAATCCTCTTTCTCTCACAGTATACTAGTTGTCCCCTCCCCTCGGGATATTCATGAAAGGATGCCGCATCAGTGGAAATGTGGGACGGACGAAGATCGGATCTTTTTTTTTCAAACTTGGACTTTCGCGCCAATTTGTGTAGTTTACACCAGGTAACTTACCAGGTCGGTCGGTGAAAGTTTCCCTGTTGCACCCACCGACCGAAACCAACGTGAAAGTTACCCATCCTCCGGATTTTTACGCTCGTTTTTTACGGCAGAGTAAAAACGCTTTCTCCACCCACCCCTCTCTCTCTCTCTCTCCCCTGCGAGCGTTCCCCCGAAAGCTTCTCGTTCCGAGCGTCTTCACTCGGAAAGCAAACCGGCGGTCATCATCAGCGCGATAGATTACATCGCAGGAAAAGAAAGCGCAAGC
>JAADXL010000038.1:0-83255 GCA_023337755.1 Pythium aristosporum | reverse complement strand
GTTGCGAAGGACGCGTCGGATATCATTTTGATGGACGACAACTTCACGTCGATCGTGCAGGCGATCAAGTGGGGCCGCAACGTGTATGACTCGATCGCCAAGTTTTTGCAGTTCCAGCTGACTGTTAACGTCGTGGCCATCGTTCTGGCGTTTCTCGGTGCCGTCATTTTGGAGCAGTCGCCGCTAACTGCGGTGCAGATGCTGTGGGTGAACCTCATCATGGACTCATTTGCATCGCTGGCATTGGCGACAGAACCGCCGACACCCGCGCTTCTGGACCGCCGGCCATACCCAAAGACCAAGCCACTCCTATCCAAGGCCATGACCAAGCACATCTTCGGCCAGTCCGCGCTGCAATTGGCCATTCTCCTGTGGCTCACATTCGCCGGTGAGCTGCTGTTGGGCGTTGACTCGGGGCGATTCAATGATCTCCCTGATGGCAAGAAGTCCGACCCGACAGTCCACATGACGGTAATCTTCAACACGTTTGTGTGGCTGCAGCTCTTTAACGAGCTCAACTGCCGCAAGATCCACGACGAGCTCAACATTCTCGACGGTATCATGGGCAACCTAGTGTACCTCTACGTGACTGTATTCCAGATCGGTATGCAGATCATCATTGTGCAATGGACAGGGCGGTTCTTCAACTGTGCACCACTGAATGCGGCGCAGTGGGTTATCTCCATCGGCCTCGGTGCGCTCGCGTTACCCGTGGGCTTTGCGCTTCGCTTCTGGTCGTCCAAGCGCCTGCCGGCGTGGATGGCGCTCTGCCATGAGAGCGACGCCGTCGACACCCACGGTGTACCTGGGCTCGAGAGGGCGCTGAAGAAGAGCGCGTCCGTCCGGTTAACGTAAGCGCTTTAGGAGGCATCGTCGACACTGCAAGACATGACGATCACTGCTCTGCTCAAAGGCTTTGGGTGCTCATCTGGCATCTGCCCAAGCGAGCGACTGCGGGCCTCGATCGTCGGAGACACCCTCCACCCACAGCGGCGTCGCTGGGCGCCGTCCTAGAGACCCTCTCATCGCATACAGCACCACACCTGCAGATAGTGTTTTCTCTTTCATCTTGAATATCACCTCTTTTTTGCATTGAACAATGACTGGCCACAGCGTGCCCTTTCGAGATCCGCTCTACACCGTCACATTCTGGACGTACTGAAACAACACTCCGTACTCAATATTTCCAAAGTATGTCGTAATTTAAATATGATAACCTGTATAAAGCACTTTGAATATGTGTATATAATAGAGTAATTGAACCGTCACAAAACACAACCTTCATTTTTCTATGCAACACACGTTCCCCAGCAACCCTTGCAGGTCGTCAGGTCAGCCTGGCCCATCTGAGCGGTTTTTGTGGGACCAGTCAGATCCGCTGCTGCTCTTCAGAGGCGGCCATCTGAGGCTTTTTGCCGACCGTGAATCTCTAACGACGGCTCGTGGCATGCAGATCTTCCCAGCCCGCGTCTGACTGTGTGTCTGGCTGTCCCATTCAGCAAAAGCTCCCCAACCACAGACCCTCTTCCGGATATCCGACTCCAAGCAACGCCGAGCACAGTCTGCTCTCCGCATCTGAAGAACTGAAGGCTGGACGTCAGCTCCACTGTGGCCTGGCTCTGCGCTCCTCCGCCCACCCTCCGCCTTTTCTTCTCAGTTCAGTTTCAATTTGTGCGGTCACAGTTTGTGACGCCCAAACATCCGCGAGTGGAGGGCCAGACCTTGTCATTTTCAGTTCCAGATTCGGTGCCGACCACGTACGTGGAGTAACCACCGCCAATGGTGCAGTTTGCCAAGAAGCTCGCGGCCGCGCAGCGCCCCGAGTGGCAAGGGTGCGTGGTCGAACCAACGGTCGAACCTGCCGCTGGTCGTGGTTCGTTTGCGTCCCTTTCCTACTGACGCGTCTACCCCGCCATGTAGCCACTACCTCGAGTACAAGCAGCTCAAGAAGAAGCTCAAGGCCGTGCTGGCGTCGCGCCGCGACCTCCACGCGGCGCCGCCCCCGGCCGCGGCGCAGGAGCAGTTCCAGCGCGCGCTGGACGCCGAGGTCGAGCGCGTCGTGCTCTTCTTCCTCACGCAGCAGGGCGAGTTCGCGCGCACGCTCGCGGCGCTGCGGCGCGAGCAGCTCGCGGCGCAGGACCTCGAGGCCATGCACGCGCTGGCCGAGCGCTTCCGCCGCACGGGCGACGAGCTCGTGCAGCTGCTCCACTACGTCGAGCTCAACGCCACGGGCATCCGCAAGATCCTCAAGAAGCACGACAAGCTCATGAAGGAGCACAAGATCATGGGCTCGTACCTCTCGTCGCGCACCGACTCGCAGGCGTCCCACCTGCAGCAGCTCTATCACGACGAAGGCATCTCGGCCATCATCGCGACCATCCGCTCGGCGCTCACGGAGCTGCGCACGCTCGAAGTCGCGCTCGCGGCCGACCACACGCAGCGCTCGCTCGTGCGCACCATCTCGGAGGACGAGCCCGTGCTCTCCAAGATCACGCTCGCGCGGCGCCGCCTCCAGCAGTCGACGCAGTACGTCAAGACCATTGCGGCCCAGGCGCTCATCTTCGATAGCGAGTCGAGCGAGGACGAGGGCGGCGACGACGCCACTACCTACCAAAGCTTCCGTCCGCGCGCGAAAACGTCCGAGATCTCGCGGTTCCTCAACATGAGCTGCACGTTCTTCTACATGATGAACTACTACATTGTCGCGCCCACGAGCGGCGACTATGCAGCCGCGCTTGGTGGCGAAGCTGCGCTCTCAGGTGTGATCGTCGGCATGACGCCCATCGCGTCGCTCGTCAGCGCTGTGCTCTACAGTTGGTGGGCCAACCGGTCGTACCGCGCGCCGCTGCTCTTCGCCACGGGCTGCCTCGTGCTCGGCAACTTGCTCTACGGCCTCGCGCTCTACTACAACAGCATCGCCATGGCGATTGCCGGGCGCCTGCTCAACGGCTTTGGCGGGGCGCGCGCCATCAACCGCCGCTACATTGCCGACAACTACTCGCGCGAAGAGCGCACGCAGGCGTCGGCACTTTTTGTCACGGCCAGTGCACTCGGCATGGCCGCCGGTCCCGCCGCAGCGGCCCTGCTCGACTACGCGCCCGACTTTAAGCTGCTGGGCGTCGTGGACGTGACGACTGAGACGGCGCCCGGGTGGGTCATGTTTGTGCTGTGGGCCGTCTACCTCGTCGCGACGCTGTTCCTGTTTGAAGAACCGCCACGGCCGGAGCGCGTCTACGCTCTCCACCGCCTCGAGAACGCGACGCTGTCAATGGAAGGAGGCAGGGCCAGTGAGAGTACGTCGCTGCTCGCGACGCCCGGCGGCACGCCCCACAAGACGCCTCCGTTGTCGTCGCTCTGGCACAACGTGCCCGTGGTCGCGTCGCTCGTGATCTACATCATCCTCAAGCTCGTGCTCGAGTGTCTGCTCACGGCCACGTCGACCATTGCGCAGTTTTACTTCCAGTGGAACTCGACCGACTCTGGCTTCTACCTCGCCGCGCTCGGCCTACTCATGTTTCCCACGAACGTCATTGTGAGCTGGCTCTGTGTGCGATACGACGACCGTGAGCTCATCGTGCGGTCCGAGATCCTCATGCTCGTGGGCGTCGCCGCGATTGTCAAGTACACGGCGTCGTACACGTCGTTCCAGTTCGTCGTCGGCGGCGTGCTCATCTTCATCTCGACCAACGTCCTCGAGGGCGTGAACATGTCGCTGCTGAGCAAGACGATCCCCAAGTCGTTTGCCAGGGGCACTTTCAACTCGGGACTGCTCGCGACCGAGGCCGGCACCTTTGGGCGTGCGCTTGGGGACGTCATGATCACGGTCGTGGGTCTGCCGGGCATCCAGTACGTGCTCAACTCGACGTTCGTGCCGCTCGTGCTCGCGTGTGCGCTTACGATTCTCTACACACTGCGTGTGTACCCCAAGCTCGCGACCCACGACGATTAAATTCGCGTAGGAGGGTGCAGGTTGCGTAAGAGAGACCCTAATACGGTTTCTTAACGATGGTTTGCAAAGATTAAGCTCTTGTTTTGTTATTCGCGTTCGATCACGACTGCCGACGCGCCACCGCCGCCGTTGCACACGGCCGCACAGCCAATGCGGCCCCCCTCTTGCGCGAGCACCGAGCTCAGAGTCACGAGAATGCGCGCACCCGAGCACCCGAGCGGATGGCCGATCGCGACGGCGCCACCGTACACGTTCAGGCGGCTCGTGTCGTGGAGTCGGAGCAGCTTGGCGTTGGCGAGCGCGACGACCGAAAACGCCTCGTTGACTTCGAAATAGTCGACCTGGTCGAGCGCGAACCCGGCGTGCGCCAACGCCTTGGGGATCGCGAGCGCTGGCGACGTCGTGAATCGCGCCGCGTCCTGCTCAGCGTCAGCAAAGCCGCGCACGACTGCGAGGATCTTGTCACTGAGACCAAGTGCCTCGGCCTTGGCGCGGCTCATGAGCACGATCGCGGCGGCGCCGTCATTAATAGGTGACGCGTTGCCAGGTGTGACGCTCGGCGTATAATCGGCTGGTGCCGTAAAGCACGTGCGCAGCTTACTGAGTGTCGCCAAGTTGACTTCACGCGCGACGACCTCCTCGTCCTCCGTCACTTGAAGCTTTTGCTTGCGGGTCACAACGTCGACGGGGACGATCTCGGCTTTGAACTTGCCGTCCCGTGTGGCCTGCAGCGCGCGGCGGTAGCTCTCGGCCGCGTACGCGTCCTGCTCGGCCCGTGAGAAGCCGTACTCGGCCGCACAGGTCTCGGCGAGATCGCCCATGGGGATCTTGTCAAAGGCGTCAAAGAGACCGTCCTGCGAGATATATCAGCGAAGAGGTCAGGTCTATCTCGGTTTCGACGCGACTAACTGGTGAGACGGGCGTACCGTCTGGATGGCGTCGCTGAAGACCAACTCGCCAAAGCGCGCGCCCGCGCGGGCCTTGGCGCTGAGGTGCGGGGCCTGGCTCATGCTCTCCATGCCGCCGACGACCACCACGTCGCGCTGCCCCAGCATGATTGACTGCGACGCAAACATGAGCGCTGTTTCGGGTTCGGTTAGTCCCTTCTCTTATAGAGGATTACCACGGTTAGACTTGGTCTCACCTTTCATGCCAGACGCGCAGACCTTGTTGACGGTCGAGCACGCCACGGACGTGGGCAGCCCCGCGTGCACGGCCGCCTGCTTGGCCGGCGACTGGCCCACGCCAGCGCCCAGCACGTGGCCCAGGATCACTTCCTCCACGTCGCTCGGCGAGACGCCGGCGCGCGCGATCGCCGCGCTGATTGCATGACCCGCGAGCTGCGGAGCCGACAGCGACGCGAGCTGGCCCTGGAAGGAGCCCACCGGGGTGCGCGCGACGCCCACGAGACACGCGTCGCGCGGTGTCTTCTGTGTGCTGGGTGCAGTAGCGGTCATGGCGGTGGGGGTGAGATTGGGGATTGTCGTGGAGCACCTGATTTGGGACACTTGATGGGCTTTGCTTGATGAACGGATCTCTTGTGAATGACGGCACGGTGTTTGGACGGCATGAAGTAGTGGTATGAAGTAACGAGGTGTGATTGGCTGAAACCCGATATTGAAGTTGAACATCCTCCCATGACGTCAATGCCAGGAAGACATCATGCGCCATGCGTCATGCCTTGCTGTAGGCTCCGTCCGGCACTGGCCGCTTCCGTCTCCCTGCTTTGCCCACTTTGAAGTGACAGTTGAAATTGGTTACATGCACTGGAAATAGACGCGCCTCGTCACGTTTGTTTCCGCCCTTTGCCGCTGCTTGATCGAGGTGCTTCATCGCGGCAGTTGAGAGGACCTCAGTTCAAGCACATCCGAAGCAAACCACAAGTCTCTCATTGCGAACCATGACCCAGAACCTGACGCCAGAGGAGCTGGCCGAGTTTCGAGAGATCTTCAACCTCGTCGATCGGGTGAGCTTGCTCTCAGCGTGACTTCCTTCCATTGTGCGAGACAAATTTCGTGAACCTCGTGCATTAGGATCGTGGAGGCTCGATCACCAAGGTCGAGCTTGGGGAGCTCATGGACACGCTCGGAATCGACACATCACCAGAGGAGATTGACCTCATGATCCACGAGATCGACCAGGATAGCAACGGCGAAATCGACTTCGACGAGTTCGTAGCCGTCATGTCGCGCAAGGTCAATGCCACGTACACGTCGGACCAAGTCAGAAGCGCGTTCAAGGCATTCGAGGGGAATGCGTCGGCGCCCGGTTACATCAAAGCCGACAAGCTGCTCATTGCACTGACGACGTACGGCGCCGATCGTATCTCGCCTGAGCAGGCACAGGAGTTGATCAGTCAGGTAACAACATCTCAATCGTATCAGGGACCAATAGCCAACTGACTACCCAGTGCATTGGCGCCCACTTGCAGCTGGAACCCGACCCGCAGGGCAACATCAACTACGTCGAGTACGTCAACATGATGATGTCGGAGTAGGCAGTCGAGTTGGGATATACTACTCTTCATAGTAATTCACGTCTGGCTCTGACTCGGCTCTTCTTCGGCCATGCGAGTGGGATCGCTTTCTTCCAGGGTCTCGACAGAGGAAATCCGAGGTCGTGACCGCTTGATCCGAATGACGGTGCACGTGACGTCGTCATGGAACCGTCTCCGTTCGCGGCCACGGGGAAGAGCCATCAGCTCATGAAGCATCATGCCGTCGCGATGTGCGACCTTCTCCAAAGCCACGTGGACGAGCGCAGCGCTGCTGCTGGGAAACAAAACTGAGTGGTGGGTATCTGTTCGCATATGACAGAAAGAAGTGAGTGAACATGACTGAGAAAGCTTTCGTACGTGAGACCCATCGCGTACCAAATTGCGTCACAATCTTTACGGCTTCTTCGGGCCCGACGACTTCCCACAAGCCGTCACTTGCAAGAATGAGAATTTGATCACTGCACTCGTTCTCACTCAGGTCGAACTTGCTTATGCTGGGCTCCACCGTGATGTATGGAACCTTGCTCTGGTTGCAACAGTAACCAAAAGAGTGCGAGCATCATAAGCCCCGGTACTGGTGGCAGCAAGTGAGATCTTCTTACCTTGAACGGAGCCGAGCTGAGCTCTTCGCACTTCAGGTAGAAATCGCCAAACGCTCTGGTAACAGCCAGACTCCCAGCGACTCGCCGGACCCCGTACTCGTTATCACCTCCCTGGTCGTCTTTGCTCAGTCGGATGGCATTTCGGTCGCGCGATCGCTCCATCACAAGCTTGACCTCGCTCGCGTTGTGGCAATTATGCTCTGTAGACAGCTCCCGCGCCCAGACGCGATCAGATAGCAGATCGCGTCTGCCGATCACAGCTCCGCAGTCGCCGACGTTTGCGATGTACAGCATCGAGCGGACGATAAGTGCGACGACCGCGCATGAACCAGCGTTGCAGTACCCCTTTGACAGGCGTGTCTCGAGAGGAAGTGACTCAAGAAATGACTTGAGCATACCATCGCAAGCGAGGAACGATTGGGTCAAGGCATTCTCGATATGCTCGGGCGAGGAGTCGGATGACACACGCGAAAAGATCTCGTTGCAGAGCGACTTCTGCAAATGGCTATGTGGAAGAGAAGTCAGGTTAATCCCATGTGCTCATTCGAAGCTCCTCGCGCCTAGTGGTGAGGTACGTACTCAACAGCGACGGAGCCTCCATGACCATCCAGTACCGCATAAAGATGCACGCCTAGATCCGACGGCTTGGTCGCGTTTATGCTTCGGTCTTCACTTGGGGAGTTGGCTTCATATTGGCTGGTGTGGTACTGTAGCTCAGGCCTGGACTCAACTTTCACTTTCTTTGACAAGGACGATGACGGATAGCTGCTGCCACTCTTCTCACATTGGCACATCGCTGTATCGGCTTCGCTCGGACCCTTCACGGTCAGCTTTGCTCCACTGGTCGGCGTCCAGACGCAACTGTAGAGAACCTGCTGCTTGGCCAGCTCATCCTCCAGCGTCGAACTCGTGGCGACCACAAAGCACACGCCGACGACATCCGCGCCGGCCGATCGCAGAGCGTCCCGTGCAGCCATCAGCGCATCCAGCGAGTCGATCCAGTCGCTCACTAACAGCATACGCGTACCCGCGGCAGATGGCGGTAGCAACTCCCGTCGGTACTCGACCGAGAGACCTGTGGCTTCATGCTGGAAGCTCGCCACCCGCTGACAGTCCAGTCGCGGAGTTTTAGCCAAAGAAGAGACTGCTTCCACAACGGGCAGCACGTTTCTTGCTTTGCTGGCAGCGCGGCCGCGCTTTTTAGCTCGTGGTCGAGGGGATATCGGCAGCGTTGCTGTCGCGTCCGCATGCGGCAGCGGCCGATCCCGATGTACAGTCACTTGGCCCAGCGCTGCAACAGGAGATCAGGATTAGTTGCAGCATTCTTGGAATGACTCAATGCCCGCAGTTAGTACCTGTATCGTGCCGACCAGCTAACGCGCCGGCAATCGCCGCTGTCGATCCATGGGCGGAACTGCTCGCTTCGTCAAGGACGGCGACGACCATGGCGACTCCCGACTGGCGAAATGGCTGGAAGAGATCATCGGTCATGGCTTTCAGTGCACTGGGATCCGACAATACGGCCGTGAGGTCCACTGGCGCGCGCGTGAGCGGTGTCGCGCCGTTGCAGCGGCCCATGAGGTCCAGACGACGCACGTACGACCCGCCGCCGCGAGACGATCCTGGCAGCGGCTCTACTGGCGGCTCTTCAATCGCTATGGGAACGGCACCAGGCTCATGGGACGTAGTCTTAACGCCGCTAGCATTCCTTGGCTTGGCCGGTGTCTTGGCTTTTCCGCCGGCGCGGCGCGGCGCCTTCTCCGAGGCCGCCTCCTTGGCCGCGGTCGCCATCACGGTTTCGCGTTTGAATTCCCGCCCATCGCGAGAAAGAAACCCAATCCAACGCCTTCATCATAATCAACCAAACGTTTGATTCAGCGTACACCATTAAATACCTTATTCTAGTAGATCCGTTGAAAAACAGAAAGCAGAATGTCCCGGACCCGAATGATGCAGGCCGCATCACGAAGCGGCATCGCTAAGATTCGCTGCCTTGTCTCCCTTCGGAGCTATTCAGACCTCGGCCACAAGGTACGTACGGGATGCGGCAAGTCCAACGTTCGGTTCACTCGCCGAGAGACGCCCCGTGGCAGTTGACGAAGCGACGGCACCCAAGCAGATCATCTACGCATCTCTCTCTACAATGCGAGCCACGGCAGCACCAGGTACAGAAACAGACTGAAGAGGATGTGTAGCGTCTCGTGTGGCCGTGATTAACGCTCTGCCACGTGGGGTAGGATCCTTTCTGCGCGGCCGCGTCATGCGCTGCAACCGCACGCTCAAGCACCTCTTCTTCACCAGCGGCGTGCACTACTGGGAGGTCGACGTCGCGCGCATGGACAAGCGAGCGGCCATGGTCCTGGGCGCCGTGCCTTCAGAGGGGTTCGACAGCGAGACACTGAACGGTCCGCTGGCCGCGTGGACCGACGGCGCCGTGGGCTATGCGGCCAACGGCGCCATCATCCACAACGGCGTCGAGCTCGCGACACGTGTCGAGCCGTTCCAAGAGGGTGACGTGGTCGGCGTGCTACTGGATCTCAACGCGCGGACAATCGCGTTCTACCTGAACGGCCGCGAGGTCGCGTATGTCGCCAACGCCGAGCCATCCTCACCCGCCCCACTTCCGCACACAAAGCGTCCGCTGCTCGGGCCGATCCAGTTCGCGCCCCGCGCCATGTTCGCCGCCATCACGTTCGCGCCGACCACGGATCTCTTTGACATCTACTCGACGCCATTGCCGCCCGGTTGTTGAAGTCGAGCAGATCCTCTCTCATGTGTCAGTGCATTTTCCCTCCCAATAGAGTCTGCCGTTTCTATCTATCGTTTCTATATGTCAAATATTGAGGCACGCGCCCACCTCGGGTTCCTCCTCCGATACGTGCTGTAGATGATGGCGGACGCTACGCCCCCGCCGCCGAACCGTGGCTTTTACGACGCCCCGACAGGCAGCAGCGAACTGCTCTCGCTTCTCTACAGCAGCAGCCGCGATGCACCGGGCGCTGTGAGCGCGTCGTCGCCCTTTGAGCTGCTGGGCGCCTCCGCGCCGCAGCAGGGCGTCGAGGCCAACGCCGAGCCCGTCGAGTTCAAGGGCATCCGCATCCGCGACTGGGTCATCGGCTGCAACAAGACCCACATCACTCCGGTGGACGACTTGGACAAGTGCGGTTCTGTTTTATGTGTGGAGACCCTCTGAAGCGGTACTGACCAAGTGGGAAATGGATGCGTGCAGACTGAGCGACGAGGCCAAGCTGACGCCGCCCGAGATGGTGTTCGGCAAGAACCAGCTGCTCTTCCACCACGAGCCGAGCGGCGTGACGTACAACTTCCTCGCGTTGGAGGCGCTCAAGGGCGCCCACTTCCCGCCGCCGCAGAGCGACCAGGCGGTCGATATCGTCGCCCAGCAGCAGCTCAAGGTCTCCGTCGCGAAGCAGAATGCTGAGTACGCCGACTGTGCTTGATCTATATCTTTGAGTGATATTGATGTGACACGCGTACATTGGGCAGTGCTGAGGTCAAAGAGCTCAACATCACGTACGACTGGACGTACACGACCGACTACAAGGGCACGCTGCAGCGCCTCGTGCGTCGAGACGCCGCTGAGGGTGTGGTACAGTTTGAGCGGACCGAGGACGCGACGGTCGAAGCGACAGAAGAGCGCATTGATCTGAACAAGCTTCGCGAGCGCGAGCCGATCCTGTGGTTTGAGGACGTCGGGCTGTTTGAGGACGAGCTCCACGACCACGGGGTCTCGGTCATGTCCATCAAAGTGGTAGGTTCTGACTCGGCGGGCGGATGGATATAATAGCTCCCTCACGCTGATATTGTGTTGCTACTCCCTACTAGCGAGTGATGCCCTCGGGCTTCTACGTGCTGGCGCGCTACTGGATGCGGCTCGACCACGTGGTCGTACGTCTCCACGAGACGCGCGTGCACCATTTGTTTGGCCGCGACTATATAATCCGAGAGTACACGCGCAAGGAAGAGCAGTTCGAGGCGCTCTTTGCCAAGGGTCACCCGCGTGGCATGGCCCACTACACCAACATCGACACGTACCAACAGCTCCTGCCCGTTCGAGAGACCGTGGTCGAGAAGATCCTTTTGCAGTGAAAATGCGAATAAACACAGCCGTATATTGGTGAATGCTACGGAGCTGCTGCTACTGCTGTCTCGTCGAGCGCTTTCTGGATGGAATTGAGCTGCTGGAAAAACGCGAGCAGCTCTCCGTGCTTCATCTCGATGTCCACTTTCTCCTGTGCGTTTCTCGCCATCAGCGAATTACTCGGCATAAACCTCATGAATAGATCTGTGCGTACCGTGCTATCGTCGTCCGCAATCTGAAGCTGAAAGACAGCGAGCGGTTCACTCTGTTTCCCGAGATGCCGATTCGCGAGTTCTACCTGCAGTTGCCACTGGCTCTGCTTCAGCGAGGCCGCCGGATCGAGCGGCATCGCATGCTCGAGTGCGTCAGCAAGAGGACGTCCTTTCTTACGCCACAGCTTTTCAATGATCGCAACGACGTCGCTATCGACTCCTTCGGCCGCGAGCACAGCGGACTGGACGCCGTCGCCAAACGCCGCTGCCTGCTGGAAGATCGTCGTCGCAACCGCCACGACTTCTCCGATCTCCTCTACGGACAACTGGAGCATGCCAACAAGCTGTTGCATCTCCTCTGGAGAGAAAACTTCCGTTGCGTCAGCCTAGACACACGTCAAACATTAGCAAGGTCCTCATTTCCAACGAGCCAAACAGGATCTCGCTACCGCCGACGCGCGCTTCTCGAGAACATGGCTCAGCACCTGCGGCAGCTTGTCGCGCGGCACGCGGTTCATCACAGCGGCGGCGCTACATATATAAGTACATGGTCATATCATGGTCAGCCTCCTAGAGCGGACCCCATGAGGTCCGAGAGAGCGGCAGCTTCCGCCAATCTACCCACCTCACCATGGTTGTTCAATTTGAGATCAACTCCAAGAAGTGGCCCTTGAAACCCTTGATAACGCATATGTCAAAATCATGTAGCGAAGGTTCCAGAGCCCAACGAAATCAGATCAGCGGAGAAAGGGATCTTGGGCAGGCATCATGGGCAACGCTGTCGTGCGCGTGAACGGCCACGAGTATGACCATGACGGCGCGCTCGCCGAGGGCGGCTTTGCGAGCGTGATCCGCGTGAGACGGGGTGGTGCGCCATACGCGCTCAAGTGGACGCGCGGCATCGGTGACGACGCGCAGCTGCAGCGCGTGCTGCTGGAGATCCAAGTGCAGCGCAAGCTGCAGCACCCCAACACCATGCGGCTCGTCGAGGCTGAGGTGCGCGTGACCGGCGCCAGCCGAGGAGGCGGCGGAGGGGCGTCCCCCGCCAAGAACAGGAACCACGCGCCGCGAAAGGAAGTACTCATGGTCTTCCCACTATATCCACGCGGGACGCTTCAGCAGCACCTCGAGATCGCCGCCCAGCAACGTACGATTGAGCTGAGAGCTGAGCGCGCGATGGTTTTGGATTGTAGAGACTGATGATTCTCTGTTGTCAATCTCTATAGGCATTACGGCGTTCTCCGAGGCCGAGTGTCTTCGCCTGTTCACGCCGCTCGTCGAAGCCGTGCTGGAGCTCCACGCCAGGGGGTTCGCCCACCGCGACCTCAAGCCGCACAATATACTGCTCACCTCCAGCGAACCGATGGAGCCCGTGCTGACCGACTTTGGCTCTCTCGCGCCTGTCAAGACGCAGATCGTGAGTGCCCACGATGCGCTCGAGCTGTTTGAAGACGCGGCGCAGTTTTGCAGCGCCCCGTACCGTGCCCCGGAACTCTGGGAGTCCCACTCGTCCACGGGCTTGAGAGGCGAAGTCAACAATGGCAAATGCGACGTCTGGTCGCTTGGCTGTGTGCTGTATGCCATGGCGTTTGGGCCGTACTCGCCCTTTGAGAGCGGAACGGAGGGCGTGCTGCGGCTCGCCATCTTTAGCGGAAACGTGCGGTTCCCACCCGACAAGTCGCAGTTTGGCACGACATTTTCGCGGGCGTTTGTAGATTTCATTCTCTGGATGCTCACAGTCGCGCCCGACGAGAGACCGACGATCTATCAAGTGCTGGACCGAGTGGACGATCTTCGGGCGGGCCGTGCTGTGGGCGCGCGTGGCGGCAGCAGGCGGAGCCTCAGTCTGCGCCGATCACTCTCCAAGAAGGTCATCTCCCAAAAGTCGGGGCTTGACGACTGGGCCGATTTCAGTGCCTTCAACGACCTCGTCAACGACCTGAATGATCAGGAGACCAAGAGCTCCGCGTCGGCGCACTCCTCAACCGTGTCTCGATCGTCCTGGCAAGTCGTGTCGGGCAGACCCTCGCTGGCCGATAGCTTGGCGTCGCCGCAATCCATCGCGCGCGTGTCCAGCCTCCGCGGTCACGACATGGACCAGAGACGCACGCTGTCGCTCCGCGGCAGACAGTTGCTCGCGTCGGCACTAACGTCCTAGTAGTTACATTTATTTAGTCCTGGTTGACCCAATGCACGTAAAACTGAGCACGAGCAGCGGTGTTTGCAGAGTCACGTCGGGGTAGAATGTCTGGAGCACGCTCAAGACGTGGTCCTTGCTTGTCGACCCGGTCTTCACCACCATTTCGGGCGTCATCGAAGCCAGTGTGATGCCTGTGTCCACGCGGTCGATGCGCAAGAATGCGAAGGAGTCACGGTTGGTCCCGTCCTGGTCACTGGCCGTCGTGGCGACTACCGTGGAGTGCTGCAGCACACGATGCAAATCTGAGTTCGGGTCGTTTTCCACGTCAGAGAGGAGCCGCATCGTGACGGTCTTGTCGTGGGCGAGAATGTCGGCAACGAGGGACGATCCAAAGTCGAGCCGAGGCAACAATGCGAGATGATGCGACGTCAGCACTGCGGTCCAACCAACTGAAGCGGGCGATTCACTCTGTTTGTGGTATCGAACGACGTGCGAGAAGAGGTCAAGGTCTCGTCGGAAGCGGTCGTTGATCTCAATCCACGGGCGGACCATCCTGCGCACACAGTGCAGTATAAAGGTCAGCCTATCCGCTCAGCGAAAAGGCTTGCATGAGCGTGAACCATACTCTATGAGGTCGAGTGCCTGCTGGAGCGTATACTGTCGCGTGACCATGAGCCATGCCGCGACGAGCGAGGGCGATCGCGACCGACCGGCCATGCTGGAACGAATCACAACGCCACCAAAGGATCAGCCAACGCGACTCACCCCACCAGCCAAAAAAGGGAAAATGAAGTGTACCAGTGGACGAGCACGTTGCAGTCTCGCTTCTCAGCACCCGTGCTACTTGGAAAAGGACAGGGTCAGTCTAGCAGAGCAGTCGGTGGGACTTCAGAAGCCGTCCAACTCACAGAGCCTCTTGTAGGGTCGCGAGCAGCGCCGGCAGTCGCGTGAAGAGAGGCTCATCCGCCGAATCCTCCATTTCTACGAGGATGCGTGTCAAACGCTCACTATCGCCACTCTCATCGTTGCTGCTTTCCACGCGCTCATCCCCGGCACCAAGCAGCGCAAGCGTGATGCCGACATTGGCGCGCACCAGCGCTGCGCAGTTTCTCGCAGCATCGATCGAACCGAGGAACACGCGTCCGTAGATCTTCATGGGCGTGTCGTCCACTAGCTCCTCCACTTCGTACTCGTCTTCCTCGCCACCGTCCACAGCGTACTCTTCATACTCGGCACTTGGGCTCGCGGTCATTTTTGGGTGGCAGATCTGACTCGGAGGCAGCGGTCTAGGTTCTGAGTCTGATAAACTACCGGTATTGTACCGGTATCCTACTATCGACCAATGAGATCCCGTGATATCGTCTCCCCAGTCGCTGTGAGGAGCTTTTGCTGCTGTTGAGCAGAGTGAGTGACGGGCCGCGAGCGGAAGCGGAAGCCAAGACACGCCACGCCACGCCACGCCACGCCACCACCGCCGACCCGAAGAGGCTCGCGGCGCACACGTTCGTTTAGTTCAGTACATTCGACCCCCGCCCTGATCGCCATGAGCAAGCGCGGCGCGCAGCGCGAGGGCGCCGAGATTGAGCTGCTGGAGGAGGAGATCGGCGGGCTGCGTCTGGGGGGCGGTGCCGACGCGGCCGGCGGCGACGACGAGTTTGTGAGCAACTCGTCGATCGACTCGAGCGAGCTGGAGGAGGACGAGGACGAAGAAGAGCTCGAGGACGAAGACGGCGCCGAGGACGGCAGCGAAGAAGAGACGAGCTGGATCGCGTGGTTCTGCTCGCTGCGCGAAAACGATTTCCTGTGCGAAGTGGATGAGGAGTACATCGAAGACGACTTTAATCTCACGGGGCTCAACACGATCGTGCCGTACTACGACTACGCGCTGGACCTCATCCTCGACATTGAGACGCCCCACGGTGCGGTGCCTCGTCGTTTCGTGGAAGAAAACTACTACTCATTCTAATACTCATTCTAATACTTTCCATGCATGTGCAGACCAGAACCTCACGCAGATGCAGCAAGAAATGATCGAGTCGGCCGCCGAGATGCTGTACGGACTCATCCACTCGCGGTACATTCTCACGACCAAGGGCATGGCGGCCATGCTCGAGAAGTACCAGAACGTCGACTTCGGCCGGTGCCACCGCGTGCACTGCACGGGGCAGCCCGTGCTGCCCGTGGGCCAGTCGGACGTGCCGCGCCACACGACGGTCAACGTGTTTTGCCCCAAGTGCCGCGATATATACTTTCCCAAGTCGCAGCGCGCTGGCCGTACGTTTGATTTATTGCGAGGGAGAGAAAGAGACCCATGCAACTGACGGTGGTCCGTGCTCTATAGAAATTGACGGCGCGTACTTTGGCACGACGTTCCCGCACGCGTTTCTGCTCGCGCACTCGCATCTCGTGCCGTCGCCGCCGACGCAAGCGTACGTGCCCAAGATCTACGGCTTCAAGGTGCACCCGACGAGCGAGTACTACACGGGCTCGACCACGACGAAAGCAGATAGAAGCAGCCACCGCCGCGGCCGGACACGCGTGGACCGCATGCTGCGCAGCTAAAGAGAACCAGACATGTGAACGAGTTGCGGGACCACTCAGTCTTGCGATCGTGGCAGGAAGCTCCCCCTCGGAGAGAGACCCTTCTATAGACGTTCAGGGTCCGCAGAACCCCTTCGACCAGCCTTCGAGACTAAGTGGCCTGCCACCACGACGTGATGGAGTGGAAAAGAGACTGGCAATAGTGTTGTAGAATTTTTTAAGGCGCTCAGAGAAACGACATACTTATACCTCCACATATACACTCACGCACTAGCCCTCGAGACTGATGCCGTCGATCCATAGATCGAGTCCACCCTGTGGCAGGCGGTAGAGATGGAGTGCGACTTCAATGCCGCCGACGCCCCCGCCCTGTCGGCTCTTGAGGATATACTCTTTGACCGTCGCGAGCGTGATCTGCTGCTCGTCCGACTCGGCGGCCGGCGAATGGAGCGGTGCCTTGGCCGGACTGAAGTGAGGTAGCTCCGTCGAGCGCAAGATCGACGCCGTGTTGAGCGATTCGAGCGCCGACGGCGTGAGCAACCGCGCGAGCGACTCGGCGTCGGCCGCGACCAGTTCGTCCAGCGGACTCGGTAGCGCGGGCTCTCGGAAGAGCAGGTTCGACCGGAGACGAAGCAGCTGCGGCGGGCGCTCGCTCTGGCGGTTGCTGTCCGTCACGAGAAACTCGATGTCGGCGACGTCGTCTTTCGTGTGGCTAGGCGCCGCGCGGATGTCGTGGAGCGCGACGTGGACGCGAATGTACTGGTGGGACATGGCGTCCATGGACTCAGCTATCGCCGCAACGTCTTCGAACGGGTACACGCCGAGCTCGTCCGGGGTAAACATCGGGATCCAGTGTTGCCGCGGGTCGTCCACGTCGGCCGAGTCTTCGTCTGCCAGTATCGTCAGCGTTTCGTCCACCGAGTCGAGCATCGAAATGACGGAGTGGAGTGGCTCATAGTCGTGGACCGCGGGGCCTTCGAGCCAGCTCTCTGTGGTTCCACCGAGTGGCGAGTACTGGGCTCTGCACCCACCGCTTGCTTGGAGCTCCTTGGCAAACGCGACATTTTGGGAGCACGCGGAGAAGATCTGGTATGGCTCGATAACGTCGTTCAGTCGGATCGTCGTGAACGGGCTGCTGCTGGCAAATGCCATGCCCCCTCCACTACTGTGGGGGTGGACCCATTTAAGCTTGGATAGCAGCACCATGTCGCCCGCTTGGATCGCATGGAATGCTGTCGGTTGCGAGTTGACATAGAGCCGCACGACCAGTTCGCTCGTGCTGTGGGCGTCAATCACCTTGAGCCACCGATACGCCGTGAGCGACGCGACCGTGTTGGCGTCGATGGAGCCATCGCGATGGGGGCGATGGCGATGCACACGGCTGACGAAAGACGCCACACCCACGAAATCAAAGTGCGTCGTATCAGCTTCTTCAGCTGACATCCTAACGTCTCGAGTGTGCAGCGTGTTCCAAAAGAACGGTTCGAGCCACACTGTAGAGTGGAGGTCGTGGTCACCATGTTCCCTGCTCGGCGTTGGGCGTGGCCGCTTCTCGAGCACTTGCATGGTCTCGAGCAGCTTCCAGTACTTGTCTGAATCAAAAACACTATGTGTGAAGAGGATGCCACTGGGTATTAATCGTCCACAGCACCGCACCTGGCACGAGGCCTACGACACCCGTTGACTTGTGGGGGAAGACAAAGAGCTTCTTGGACTTTTCATCATCGCGCGGGGCACTCCGCGTGACCAAGTACCCTTGCAGCTGGACCACGTCTCCCTCCTGCACGACCAAAAAGTGCATGGCCGCCATGGACCCGAAGAACGCCACCGCCACCATCCGCTCGCGATCCGCTGCACACGCACACAATGTCAGAGAGATCCATGAGGCGTAACTGCCCTCGTTCTCGCACGCACGTACCGAGCACAATGTGGAACATGAACGGAAATTCGTTCACGACGTTCGGCGCGCCCGTGTGGACGAGCGCAGATTTGAATTGCACGATGCCGATCATCGGTGGCGGCGTCATGGTCGATGGCTGGGCTTCGCTGTCCTCGTCCAACTCGCTGGCCGGTCGCTTCTTGCGGTTGACGTGGCTGGTCATCACATTCACTTCGCGGATGGTGTGGACCTTGCGGTCCTGCGACGTGAAAATGTCGGTGCAGTACCGTCGCCGACGATTCCACGCGGCCCACGGCGTCGCACGGGAGACGGGCGTGAGCGGCTCGCACTGCACGGGTTCCCAGTCGGCGGGGTAGTCGTCCGAGAGCAGTGAGAGGTAGTAGAGCCGCTTGCCCGCGAGCGGCAGTGCACCGTGGTCGCGAATGTGGGCCTCTGAGATGAATTGCAGGTCAGGTACGCCCGAGGCACTGCCGTGCACGAGCGGTGACGGCAGCAGCGCACTGCCCACAGAGTACACAATCTTGGCACGTGGCGCTGGGATCGTCGATTGGGAGGCTGGCGCATTCTCGGACGCGTCATCGTCTGCTTGGGAGGCGGTGAGCAGTGGCACTCGTGGCGTTAGCTCGTGGATAATGCAGACGCTGCGTGGCTGCTGGAGAGTCGTGTGGTGGTCGCCGACGTCGTCGGCGTCCTCGTCGTCGTGGATGGTGAGAAGCTCGTAATCATCAATCTCTACAATATCCAATTCACCCACGAGGCCGCGCCAGACGAGGATGTTGAGTGCCGGCGATAGTATCGCCTTCATCTTCATCTGTCCGTCGCTCACGACCAAATCAAACACGTCCCACTCGAGTGCCTCCGCGGCTTCCGGCGGGAGTACGCCTCTCAGCACGGGATCAGCGACATCTAATACAGTGCACGGATTCAGTGCCCTGCATATGACCACATGCGCGTGGCGGAGATCTGCTCAGAGATACGTACAGCGGTAGACGCCGAGCACCTGCAGCGTGAGCGGGCGGCCTGTGCGCTTGAGTCCGGCATGAAGGATCTGCGTGCCACTGGGCGTGAGCTCGCTCTCGGTGCCGCTGCCCAGCAAGCTGCTTCCGCGTCTGCTGCTCCTGTTGCCGCTGCTGGCGACGCCCAGACTCGTGCGCTGCTGGCGCGCGCGTCGCGCAGGCGGCGTCATGAAGGCCGCTTCCGTCATGAGCTCGTCTGCTTCCACCGATTGCGCGGGATATTTTGACTCGAAGAGCTCACTTTCCCGCTTAAGTACGATCGTGTGTAGCTCTTCGCTACTAAGTACGAAAATTCAAGTTCAAACTGGTCACCTGGTGGTTCCTCTGGAGACTCGCGCTCATTTCCCACACGGCCGCTCTCCCGGGCGATGGCGATGGCGGCGCACGCGGTATCAGCACCAGCGGAGCGCATGGAGCAGGAGGAGGAGGAGGAGAAGAGCCACGCCATGGAGGTGGACGCCGTGGGCGGCAGCGTGGAGGAGCCGCGGGCGCGGCGCGTGGCGTTTGCTGGCGCCGAGTACATTGAGTACGATCTGGACGCCGCGCCCGTCGTGCGGCGCTGCGGCGTCAGCGGCCAGCGAGAGCTCGTCGCTCGCTCCGACGAGGACATCGCACTAGAGTGGCGCGCGCGGCTGCTGCAGCGACAGGTCGACCGCGTCATTCGCACGGGCTCGCACCTCGTGGGCGACGGCGACGACGGCGCGAGCGACAGCGACGACGACTATGCGATGGACGGCTGGGGCCAAAAGAAAAAGCCCGAGCCGGACGCACAGGGCATGCGCGTGCGACTGGAGAAAGAGTACGAAAAGGAGATGCGCACGACGATTGAAGACCGCGGGTTCCCGTGTCTCGACGTCGCGCTCGTGCCGCTGCGCGTGCAGTTCCAGGCGTCCGAGCTGTTGGTCGCGTGGTCCGTGGTCGCTCCCCACGCCGTGGACGACTCGGCGGACGTCGGCTCGCTGGACGCGGCGGTGTCGCTCGACACGCAGCGCAAGCACTTGGAGCTGTGCCGCAAGCAGGTCTTTGGTCCCGTCGTGGACGGCTACGCGTTTGGCCGGCGGTTCTTTTCGATCGACTCGTTCTTGTCGCTGCTCGAGCTCGAAGAGCTCGTGGCGTTGGCCGAGGCCCACGGGCTCGACGTGCCAGCACTGCCGACCGAAGTGCTGGCCAAGATCAAGGTCGCGGACCGCGAACTCATCTCGACGTACTCGCCCACGGGGCTCGGCAAGCCCCTCAAGATGCTCACGTTCCGAGAGCTCGTGGAGGAGGCGTACGCGCGCGGTATCCTCATGGAGGAAGAGAGAGACGCCAAGAACAAAAAGTCCAAGCGCGCGTGGGTCGACGCATTGCGGGTGAGACAGAGAGCTCCCTATTGAGTGCCAAGGGTTCAGATACTAATGTGGGGTGCTTGCTGCGATACAGCCGGCGCTTCAGGCCGAGATGCGCGCATTCAAGATCCGCGAAGCCCATGCTGATTTGATCCACACGTTTCTCGCGACCAGCCTGGACGCCAAGATGCAGTCAACCCGCATGGAGACAATCATCGAGCTCATTCACAACTACCTGCGGACCCACCCCGAGGCCAGTAATAGCGACAGTCCAGATAACGAGATGGCGGCCGTTCATCGATACTTTCGCGCCTTGCTCGACTGGCACGCGAGCCAACGGACGGAGGATACCACCGGGAACTCGGACGCAGCTGCGCCTTCCACACCTCCCTCCACATCGCCCCCGTCGCAGCCGCCTCGCGTTCTCGAGCCCATGTCTCCTATCGTGTAAGTAGTTTGAATATAATTTGGCCGGTTTGCTCATCACATCTGTCTCCCCTAGTATCACACATGCATGAGTCCAGCGGCGCCGGTTGTGGATCGTGGGACGGATCAGAGAGGGAGAGAGAAGTTTCGCACCAAAGATGGATGGCGTCAGGTACTCGCTATTGTTAGGCGCGCGTGACCAAGACTGCGGAATGGGAACGGTGCTTGCTCCTCCCATGGGACGTCCCAAATTGAGCTGCCGGACCGGATTACCTCCGTATGGGCGAGCCGAGACGCCCATGACGTCGACCCGGTCCGTGGCCAAGAGCAGCAGCATGTTCAGTCTGTCTCGACGGCCGTCGCTTTCGGTCGCCGCGTCGCCGCCGATCTCTCCGATTGCGACACCGCCGAGCCAGATGACGGCGAGCCCCACGACGCTGGCGACCGCCCCTCCGTCGTCAGCCAATGCGTCGCCCGTGCGCGAGGATCTCGGCGATGGCTCGGCGAGCGGGACGCGTCGGAAGAGTAACAACGACAAGCTCCATCGACTCGGTAGCAGCTCCTCGATCACCGGCTCACCCAGCGCGCTGTCGCCACAGGCTCAGTCCCAACAGCGCAAGCTCATGCGGTCCCCTACGGCCGACACTTTCCACCAGCACCAACACCAGCAGCAACAGCAGCAGCGACAGAAGAGCCGCGACTTTGCGCTCGCCGTGTCGCCGATGGCGTCGCCGATCCCGCACGAAAACTGCTCATCCCTTCGCGACCAGTTTCTCAAGATCAAAGAGAGATTCTCGGCACCGAGCCCAGTCAGCGGAGGAGCAGGAGGAGGAGGGGCAACGTCTCCGGCATCACCGTGTGGCAATGCTGTTCGTGCCGCTTCGCCAACAACCACTTCGCCACCTCCACCAAGCTCTACTGTATGCGGAGACACAGTAGTGCCAGGCGATGAGAGAGCAACAACAGGGCGAGCCGACCGACGCGCGTCCGCTTCGTCGCCGGGGCTAACGATGCCTGTATCTGTCCCCACCGAGCGGCTGCTCGTGGAGCTAAACGAGCGCACGAAACGCGGCTATGCCGGTGATTTGCTGTGGCCCAACCACGCGCACGTCGAGCGCTGGTACGTCGAGGACAACCACTTCAAGGGATCCATGACCTGCGGGTCGATGGAGAAAGGTGCCGAAGTTATCGCCCGCATTGCGCGTGTCATTTCCAGTCGCATGTCCCCACCACCTCCGGTCGCAGATCCACAACCAGCAGCAACAGGGACCTCGATGAACGCGACTCCGACCAACTGTACGAGTCGCTTCAACCCGGACGTGTCGCTCCAGTGGATTGGCCGCGTAGCTTTGGGCGGTCACGGTCTCACTTCCTCTGACGCGGGCCGGGGAGCTCACGGGCGAGCACGCGAGCGTCGCGCAGGCAATCGACGATGCGATCGCGGAAGAAGTTGAAAAGGCGCCACAGGAATGCGGCCCACGTGCGACCGCGGTGGAGACGTCAGCATCAGTATCCAAGGACTCCCCTTCCAGCGGAGTCCGACTGAATCCGTTGTTAGATCGGTTGGAGGAAGAGTATGCAGCACATGAAGAAGAGCCGTCGCAGCAGTCGGCGACGCTGCCGCTCGTCATCACGACAGCATTGGCAGACGAAATCGCAGCGACCCACGCCAGCATCGAAGAGCATGCAGTGCACTGTGACGAGCAGGTCGCGACGCCCGAGGATGCAGTGAATGAGCAGGACCCACAGATTCTGGAGGCCGATCGACGCGCCGTCGCGAGCGATAGTTCGAGCACCGTGCTTGCCGACGAGGACCATCAGCACCAGCCTCAACACCACGCAGACGACGACGAGCACGCATCGTCACGGTCGTACCACACGACTCAAGAGGACGGCGATACGCTGTCAGCCCTACCGCTATCTCTGTCCATGCTGTCGTTCACGTCGCTCCAGTCGCTCTCGAGTACTGGAGGCGATCCACAGCACGGGGTACCCAGTACGAGTGGCGGTAGCAGCAGCGACCCCCTGCAGCTCCACAACGGCTGCGGCCGCGACGACGACCCGTTGCACCGCGTGCCTCCGGACAAGACTGGCTGGCTCAAGAAGAAGAACGGTCTCAACGCGTGGCAGCCGCGGTACTTTGAGCTCAAGGGCAATCGGCTGTTTTACTTTGCGTCCGAGAGCGAGGGCATCCCGCGCGGCGCGATCGTGCTGGACCACGCCCACGTGCTGCGCGGCAAGGGCGACCAGAGCATGACGTTCACGATCTGCGCGTCCAGTGGCACGCAGAGCCTGCAGCTCATCAAGTTTTCCAGCCGCATGACGAGCCAAGTGCACCCGTACGAACAGTAGCTCTTGATCTCTTTCTCTGCAACGTTTCGTCTCACTTACGGATGCTTTTCTGCAGGCGCAAGTCCTGTGTGCTGCGGGTCGTCCAAGAATCGGAGGACGCCATCGCAGCGTGGGTCACGGCGATCAACCGCGCGTCGTTCTACTGCCACCTCAGCGCCAACTCGTCGGCCTCGGGTTCGTCCTGCTCGGTCCCGCAATCATCCTCTTCCACGACGTTAACGTCGTCGCCGACGCGTAAGAAAAAGACGTCGTTCTTCCGGTTACGCTCGGGGTCGTCGTCGGGCTCGTCGGCCGATGACGACGGCACGCGCTCGTCGACGGCGACCTCGGTTTCGTCGTCCTTGTCGTGCGCTGCGCCTATCGACAGCGTGTCCTACCACCACTATGGCAGCGTCAAGTACCTACAAGACACGGACCCGCTGCTGTGGGAAATCCACCCACACGACCAGCAAAAGATCCGCAAGAAGGCATCGCTCGCGCGTACACGGTCCGACTACCTCTCAATCCTCTCCAAGTACACGGCGACGTTCCGCCAGATCTTTCTGCCGCGCCCTCGCCCCATCACGATCGAGCAAACGCTGCGTGACATATTGCCCGAGCTCTTTCTCATCAACAACGTGCTCTACGGCGGTGGTGACGAGAACAACGGACTGGAGAACATCTTCGAAGTGCTCGACGCGCACATCAAGAAGTTCGCTGGCGCCGCGCAGGCCGAGCGCGTGCGCGCCGTGAGCGCGCTGCTGCAGGCGTGCGCGCGCACCATCAGCGGCGGCGACTCGTACTTTGTTGTGCACTCGCTGCTGGGCAATCCGTTCATGATAATTCGACCGGCCGAGGCGCGCGGCCACCCGATCGAGATCGACGTGTCGGCCACGCATCCGAGCCAGTTCTGCATCACTGTGTTCAGCGCGTTCTCGTTCCACCACATTGAGGATGTCGAGAGCTTTGGCGACCACAGCGACGGCAGCGTCATGCCCGAGCCGCTGCTGCGCGTGCAAACTTACCATGTACAGGAGTTTGACTTTGCCAGCGGCAAGTCGACGCGGTGGCTGCGGATACGCACGGACGGGATGAAGGACGACCATGACGCGGGAGGAGGGACAACGGGGGCGGGAGGACGGCTGGGCAGTACCACGGGTGCTGGAGGTGGAGGAGGGTGGATGTCCAAGAGGTCGCCATCGGACACGGGGTTTGGCGCACTGCTGGACGCGCTGTCCTGATGACTACGGGATTGTGGTCACCACTTTCGGAATGGACAAGAGCGGTTCTCAAACCACTCACAAGGCCAGGTGGGGGTTCCCGTCCTGGGGCTTCCTACCGCCCGCACGGTGTAGTGTATCAGCAGCACCGGTCATCCCTCAAGGTCTCATTTGCCCCAGATAGGGTGCGCTCGTCCAATGTCCAGAGACACGCATGCGTTACGGTGCAGAATAATAACTTAGTCTACTACTACTCATCCTCACTGTCTTTCGCGCCACGGTTTCGTCGCGACCTTTTCATGCCTCGACTCGTGGGCAAGGCACGTGACTTGGCGGCCGCTGACACTCGCTTCAAAGGACCGCACGTCGTAGTCGCGCATGAGATCCGATTCCCCGGTTGGCCGCCAATCAAAGACCTGCGCGTGCGTGATCGCCGTCTCTCCACCTTCTTGGTCCGGGGCATCCTCCACGTGCGATCGCTGACGGTGCACAAACAGCTCCTCGCCGCTCGGACCGTGCTGTACGACGTGGGTGCCGCAGAACCGCCCGTCGCCGGCCAGTGCCACGCCGCCGAGCGTCGGCGGCACCGCGACCATGTGGAACGCCGCGCGCGTCTTGAGCCACGCGAGCCGTGCGAAGTCCTTGGTGCCGTCGACGAGCTCGAACTTGTAGAAGAGGCTCGGCCGCTGCTCACTGAAGAGCTTGAGCACACGCAGCGCCGTGCGGACCCGAGGGACCTCCCGGTTAATGAGCACCTGGCGATCGTCCTGCTCAAACATACTGACAAATGGCATATCGAGCAGCTCCCACAGCAGCGAATTGGCCACGACGCGGGCCGTGGGCGACTGTGCGTGGACGACGTCGGGCCAGAAGACGGTGCCAGTCGACTGGAACTCGGCCAGCGAAAAGAGGTACGTTGGATCCCGCAGCGGCTCAGTCGCGCTGTCCAAGTAGAGCAGCTGCGAGAACTTGCTGTGGACGACCGCGTGGATGCTCGCGTACTTGGTCGCCGTGAGCGTGAAGGGCAGCGTCGTGAACGGCCGCATCTCCGTGTGCGGGTCCGTTGGCGCCCATCGCGAGCCGTGGGCTTTCGCATGGGCGGCCATGTCGACCTCAAAGTACCAGACCTCGATGGGCAGCGCGCAGCCCAGCGACCGCAGCACGCGGATCGTGCGCTCGAGCGGTCCAAGCTGCGACGACGTCACAGCCATCACAATGCCCCGCGTCACGGCGGCGACTGTCTGCTTTGGCACGGCCGCTTCCGCTCGCGCCTGAGCGACGACGGCGCGTTCAATCTCGGCCGGCACGTTGGCAAACTGCGGCGCGAGCTCGCACCAGAAGCTCACGCTCGTGGGCAGCGTCTCGCAGCCGACGCGCATGACCTTGAAGAACTCGTTGGTCGCTGCGTCGCGCACTTCGCAGTAGCCGGCGGCGCCGCCCTGGATCTCGTCCAGACACGACCGGTCCTGCTGCGGCCGCCGCTCGCCGCGCGGGGTGCAGCGGCCCGTCTTTTTCCAGCCCTGGCACTCGAGCGGCCGGAGCACGGCGCCTCGAGGCGAGGGCATGGCGTTTCGGACGACAACCGAGGCGTGCGTTTCCTCGTAAAACCGCTGCTCGTTGAAAATGCGCATCTCGAGCACTTCGAGCTGCAAGCGCGCTTCGCGGAGCTGCGTCGTGAGCTCCGTCTTCTGAGCGCTGAGCCGCGCGTGCTCGCGGCGGTGGGATGCGAGATCCACGACGGGATCTGCGACTGGCGAAAGAGACAATGGCGCTGTTGGATTTGTTGGATTTGTTGGATTTGTTGGATTTGTTGGATTTGTTGGCGTGGCGGTGGGGGCGTGGAATGCGCTGCGGGGAAAGTCGTTCTCGAGCAGTGCCGAGGGCTCGCCACCATTTGTTGGCGCCGAGGGCACCGCGTGTGAACTGGTCTCGTCGGCGACGGCCCCCCAAAGCAACAGCGCCACCACCAGAGTCGCCATGCGCGCGCTCGGTGCCATCGTTGGCATCCTCGTGCCGATCCGCCAACGTTGGAAATAACGGTTCTCGGCTCCCAACAAAAGCAGGGGATGTGGATCCCAACCATAATTGTTGGGTCGGTGCGGCGGACGTATCGAAACTTAACCCTAACCTCATGCAATCTGAAACGCATCCACTGGTCATTCTTGAAGTTCGCCTTTTCTAAATTCCATATTAATATAATAATAACTAGCTCTAAAATTTCATTAAACGCTTTTGGGAGGGGAGCCACAAAATGTTCCACCAGGTCACAAAATGTTCCTTGGTCAAACACACAATTTGGTTGAAATCGGAGAACAGGTTTACAGATCTTTCGATTTAAGAATGATTTATTTTGCCAATCCGGGAGGGCAGTTCGCCCCATGGCTACTGGCCGTCGCGTCGCTCGCAACGCTGTAGCGCTGCTGCTGGCGGCAGTGGCGTCATCATGGGTGTGCGTCGCTGCACGAGTGCGGTCGGCGTCCGAGGTCCACGCCACGTCCTTCGTGCTGGACATGCTGCCTCCGACTTCTGCGCCTCCTTCCGTCCATCCCATCTCGACCATCCAGAAGACCTCCACGCCACTAAGCAAGACTGAACCACCGCCTCTGCCCGATGTATTTTTGGTCATTGGCGTCAAGACGCGCGTGCTGCGCGGTCTGGAAGCGCGACGCGCCATCCGCGAAACATGGGCGGCGCCGGCGACCACCGCGGCGCTCGGCGTGCGCGTAGTGTTTCTCGGCTGCGAGCCCGACCTCTCCATGCTCACGAAGACGGACAAGGTAGCAGCGCAGCAAGCGATCGCAGCGGAGAGGGCAGCGCATCGAGATCTCTGGACCCATGGACTGCAGTGTCAAGATTCGTTCTTTAGGCTCGTGGACAAGGTCGTGGCGTTCTTTGACGTAGCACATAGGACATTCCCAGCGCTGGCGTACGCGATGGTCGTGGACGATGATGTGTACGTGCGGCTGGACCGTCTCGTTGCGCTGCTTCGATCAGACCGGATCCCGAATGAGCGGTTCTATGGTGGAAACGTGGCCGAGAAGAAGCAGCTCAAACCCACGCAGCCCATCCGCAACCCAGAGAGCCGCTACTATCTGCCCATGGACACGTACCCCATCGCCGAGCTGCCCTCATTTGTTGCCGGTGCCCACTTTGTGCTGTCCAGGGATGTTGTGGAGTTCATTGCTCGGAATCGACGCGACCTGCGTGGGCTCAAGGGCCTCGACGACGCCACCATCGCGTTGTGGATGCTCGCGCTGCAGATCCGCCCCGTGATTCTGCTTGAATTCCAGATCGTGCGCTCATGCAACTGCACGGAAGAGCTGGTGTCGTACGCTGACTTGGGCCCGCACGCGATCCGCACGGCGCATTGGAATCTCGTCGCCAACGACGCCTTCTGCACTGGATTCAATTACACGCAGTGGTTCAAACAGTACGACACGATCGACTTCAGCGACGACGACGACGCGGACGACAATGGACGGGACAACGATGGACGGGACGGCGATGTGGAGTTCAGTTGGGATCTGGAAATCGACCCAATGTCTCCGCGACTACACATTCTCACGACCATCACTGTCGCGAACCAAAGCGTTGAGCTGCGGTACGCACCGGCCTCAGGGACCTACTCGAGTGCGTTCTGCAACCATATCCCCCCGCTGCTCGAGGCCAAGCTGTCGATTCTCGTGGGCACAAACTTCTGTCGCTCCCACCGCAAGTTTCTGCTGCGGTTTCTCAAGACCCACGACACGACCATGCCGTCGGTGCGGCCGCTGCTCACACTGGCAAGGCACAATCTAGAACGCGATGCCGTCGACGACGAGGCCAACAGCACCAAGAGCATTCTACAGGTTCGCGTAGTGGCGCCGAAAGAGAGCGTCTCGCTTTACGCGCTTGTCGAATGTGTTTTGGTTGCCGTATTCCCCGAAAAGCACATTGTCGTGGTACGCGACCGCGACGAACGTCACGGCGCGCAGCGTCCAGACATCGTGGTCGTCGTTGGCTCCGCTGAAACCATCGACGCCGACCGATCCGCTCGTCGATCTAATGACCCAAACGCAACGATGATCATGATATCAGCCGATGGCCGACGCATCCCAACGCCCGAGAGCGAACCGCGCACTGTGGTGATCGACTCTTCTGATCCGTCAACCACACGTGCCACTCGTCATCTGTACCTGCCGGCGGTGTCGGTGGCTCTCGCTGGCACTCTCCGCTACAGTCCCATGGTGCTGCTTCATCCAGTCGTCGCCGATGAGGATCTACCACAGTCACGAGCGTTCTGCGTCGTCGGCACTGCGCACCAGAACGTGATGCCGAATCAGCCGCGCGATGCTAATGACCAAGTCGATGCGATCGGCGTGTGTGCAGCCCATACGCTGGTCCCGACGTCCCAGACACCGACGGACGATGCGATCGATTTGTACAGGCGCTATAAGTTTACCATCACTTTTGAAGACGACGACGTAGCCAATACCCCAGGGTTTGTCAGCGAGGGAATTGCGTTGGCTTTTCTCGCGCGGAGTATCCCTGTGTACTACGGTCACTCCGCGACCGTGACTCAGCTCTTCAACCCGAAGGCGTTCATTGATTGCCGCAGCTTCGTGTCTCTCCAAGAATGTGGAGACTATATGCGGGAGGTGCATCATTCGACGTCGCTCTACGAAGGCATACGACGCGTCTGGAGTTGTTTTCATGGCACCCGCAGGTCGCCGAGATGGCGATACAAGATGGGAAAGAGGCCTTGCTTGTCGGGCATCGCCTTAGACAGCTGCTGCGCGGCCCCTTGTCAATGTAAACACGGTGACTTAGATACTGTTGATGAGATCTTGCATACGCGCCACCACGCTGAGATGCGAGACCGTCTCTTCATCTTCTCGTTCTTGCAGTCGGCGAAGAACGTCTTGATGCCACGAGAAGAACTCGTAAAGCGCTGTCTCGTTCGCCACGGGTGGTTCGCTTCTCATCTTCTCGTAGAGCGATCGTGAGTGGTGCACTGCCATCACATAGTGCCTTGAGAGATGCGAAGCGGATGCAGCTGATCAAGGCCGTGGGGTTAAAGGGACTTGACGCGGTCTCATCATCGCCACAGTATACAGGCACGCTTCCCGCCAGGGATGCGGCAACGATCGTCTCGGCGACAACTGCGCGGGTCTGGGCGGGCTCAATGGCCAGCACAAACTTGAAGCGGGAGTAGTTGGAGACCAAGGCATCCAACGCGAAGATGGTGTCGCGAGACGATGTCCCATCAGAGATACGAGAATCAGTGACTCGATTTGCGTCCGCAGAAGAACCCAACATGCAGCCTGAGCCATCACGCAAAAGTGCGATGAACGCAGCGGATTGCGTATTACAGTGTCGCACAACGAACGGCTCGACTGGCGAGAAGCTGGCTCGGCGGTTGCTGCTGGCTTGGAGGAGCGCGAGTGGGCTGAACATAAGGCTGCCGCTGAACGCCAGGGACGCCAGCGGAATGGCCAGCATCTTCAAAATTGGTTGGTCAATCTGGACGTTGCCTGCAGGTGGACGATGTGTGATTATTATCACTCCGTCACGTTCTTGTAGTTGCTTAAGCTGCCCACAGGGAGACTGCGCCGTCTCAATAATGAGGAATCGGCAGCTCGGTGGAAACACTGCTAGACTACCAAGCTCGCCCCCACTGACAACTGCAAAATCGGGCTCAACGACGATGCTTGGATCGGGTTCCGTCGTTTCGTCCACGACGTAGACGTGGATATCCGGATAGATTTCGGCAAAGAGACACTTGATGAACACGCGCCAGAGAATAATACGCGGCGACACCCATACATTGACCGCCACAAAATGGCCTGCAGTGGGTGGAAGGTTGGAGCGCGTCAACACGAGTAGTGCTGCGCTCATTGGCGGATATGTCTCGAGATAGTCTTCCAGTCGGTCGAAGAGGTCCTCGCACAACGTGAGCGGAAAACGCTGAGCGAAGCGTGTGATCTCCGCTTGGAGCTTAAGGCAAAAGTCGTGGTAGTGCTCTAGAGCCGGCGTGAGGGAGACCTCGGGCAGAACGACTGATGGGGAGAGGTGATATCGATTCGAAATGTGCGCGTGGACGGCTCGACGCGGAAGTCCCACTTGTACTCCGTGTCGCTCCGGGGTCACAGCTTGGCATGCTTGGGATCTTTGGCGTTGGGATGCGACCATCAGCCCATGAATACCCATGACAGAACGCGTCCCCGACCTCCATGTTCTTTTTAATCTGCCGCATTGCAAGGGGAGAATGGTCTCCGTACGAGAAGAGCGACGCGCGACAGATCCCACACAACGTTGTCTCAAAGTTTCTCAGATGAACGCGATGGACTCGCAGAAGCGAACGCAGCCAGAAGGCGACGCTCAAGTCCTCGATAGCACCGACTCCGCGAAGCACGTGGCGATTCCGCGAGAGGAACTACACGAGGTTGGCCGAGAGTAGATAGTGGGCGTCAGCAGCACGAGGCGCGTGCTCAGCCAGGGGGTACTCGTCCTTCGATAGATGGTTCTTGTGCCATGGCTCTCGGATCGTCGGCACCAAGCGTCGAAGCTTGACGGAAGACACTTGACGCATAGTACCGCGTGCGCGGCGTTGTGTCCTCCTTGAGCGTGGTGACAAGCCGGTCCAGCCGTGTGTACACGTCGTCATCGGCCACCATCACGTACGAGGCACGGATGATGGCGCGTCACCCAGTAGAAAATTCGAGCGCTTTGTCCACGAGACGAAAGTACGAGTCCACGCACCCGCCGAGCTCATGCATGAGCAGGTCGGCGAACATTTGCTTCTCGAGCGCGAGCACGCGCAACGTCTCATTGCCAGGGTCTCGTGCTTGCGAGAGGTCCGGTGTGCAACCAAGAAACAAGACGCGCGTTTGGAGAGGTAATGCGATGGAGGGCTGGACCCACGCTGCACGGATCAACTGGCGCGTTTGAAATCCACGGATGGCACGGGTCTTGACACCGACGATAAGAAAGCAGTCGACGCACACGAGCTTTGGTGGTGAGAACTGAAGGGCAGCATGCCGCTTTGTTGCCCACGTTTGCAGGTCATCATGGCCATCGATATCGTCGTGGTCTCCAACTGCAGACGTAGTGGCGCGAGTGATATCTTCTGTCTCGATCGGCTGCCAGACGTGCTCCTTGGACTTGGGCGTCGATCCTGCGGGTGCCCTTAAGGATGCTGTCGCTGCTGCTGTGGAGAACGGAGCCGTGCGAGTCAGAGAAGTTTCGGACGCGCTGACGCGAGAGTGGACGGCGATGAGGACGACGGCGAACCACCAGTGTCTCCGCCGCCGCTTGTTGCTGGCCCGTTGGGTATGCATGACCCGCAAAGAAGATCAAGTGGCACCAGAGAGCCTTGAAAATACAGAAGTTTCGAAAGATATCTGCGATACGTGAGCTTGGCAACTTAGCTGTTATTGATGAGTGTGAGCAGCCGCTGACTAAGGAGATATGACTGAGGAACTTCACGCCCCGCCGTCTCAATCACGTGAGGGTGCCATGAGAAGATTTCTACGAAGGCCGTTGTGTTCACGACCGGCGGCTCGTGTTTCAGAGCCTCGTACTCCGATGGCGTCTCGGCCACGAAGCGGACATGGCGTGCACACGCTCGTAAAGACCGAAACGAGCCACAGTCAATGAACGCGCGCGGATTGAAGAGCCACATCACGGTGGGCGAGTGTCCATAGTAGACTGGAATGGCGCCAGCAAGAAACGCCGAGACGATTTGGTCTGAGACGTGGCCGGCCATAAGAGGACGGTCTTCCACAACCACGGCAAACTTGTACTTGGACAAGCGCACGACGTCGTCGTCGAGTGTCGCTGAATCGCTATGCTGACAGAAATCCGTATCGATGGCGATGCCTTCGCCTCGGAGATAGCGACTGATCACGTCGGTGGCGGTGGACGCGACCGTGTACTGTTTGCGGCAGCTGAAAAGCACGGTTCCAGCGCGCCCCATGTCTGTGCCGTTGACCGCTTCAAGCAAAGCGACAGGAGAGTGGGCTTGACGTCGAGCAAACGACTGCGAGGCGATCGGGATGTAGAGTTGTCGGCAGTGCGGGTCCGCTCGGACCGCTAAAATCTCAATCGTATGTCCACAGGAGATGCTGCCGTCGCTCGGGAATTGGTCGTCAACGCCTCGGAATGTAATCACTCTGGACGCTACTGCTGCACGTTCCTCGACTGCATCTGCCGTCGTGATGAAAATGATATCCGGAGCGATCGCACCCAACCGTTCCGCATATTCAGCCGTCTCCAGCACAGAAACATGGACACCAGTGAGCGCCGCAGCTAGAAGGCATTCTATGAGAGTCCTTCGCGCCGAGCCGCCTGGCGTGAGCTGGACGAATACAGCTATACTTAGTGAGTCTTCCAGGAGGTTGCTGCGTGTCAGCGCGTACTTCGGGCTCGTCGCTGGCGCATCGAACGACACAGATGCGAGAAATTCTGACAAAAACGTACGGTACTCCAAGCAATAGTCGCGAGGGATCGCTGTTGTCGGCATGTTGATCTGCGCTTCCAAGAGCAGCGCGTGACAGAACACGACGAGCGAGTCTTTCGCGGGTGTGTACACAGCGACCGCCTTCTCCCTGGTGCCGTTGTCGTCCGTGGAGATGGTCGTCACGAGATGGAGCACACTGGCCGCGTCGGCGACTTGGGCATCCCACTGGTAACGAAAGGGCCGTGGGAGTCGAAAGCCTCCTTCCAGAAACGACTCGGGAAGCTGTGGCGAGAGGAGGCGTTCCGGTCCGCGTTTGTCCCACAACGGTGCCGAGAACCCCTCGCAGAAGCTGCGGTTCTCTCTCCGATTCCGATAGATGCGATGCATGGCTAGCGGCGAGAGATCAGCGTACGCGATGAGATCGTTATGGCACAGCCTGTAGCGTACGTTGTCGAACTGCAGCATGTGCACGGGACGCACGTTCAGTAGTGCCAACAACCAAAACGCCACGCTCACGTCTTCCAGCGTGCCGACGCCGTGGAGCGCGTCACTGTTGCGAGCGAGAAACCGCACGAGATCGATCGACAAGAGGTAGTGCGCGCCAGTCGCAAAAGGCGGCTTCTCGTGCATACGGTAACTCTCAGGCGGGAGATAATTGCGTTCGGCCGGGTCGCGCAATGGATGGATGGCAGTGCCAAACTGGGTTTGGATGACTTGGCCACCGTAGAAGCGCCGACGCGGGACGACGGGAGGATGCGTGGCAAAGATTAACGCAGTGAGTTGCTGGAGATCGACGTAGACGTCGTCGTCTGTGATCATCACGTACGCGAGGTTCGAGGCACCACTCTGCGCAGCGGCGTCCGTCCACTGCAGAAACCCCTTGACTTTGTCTACAAGCGTCCAGTACGAATCCCGACACGCGAGCTCGTGCGTGAGCAGATCGCCGTATTCTGCTTTCTCACGGTCTAGCGCTTGTCGCCACTCGGCTGGGTCATTGTGGGACGTCTCGTCGGGTTCACATCCGAGAAACACAACGGAAACGCCAGCCGGTCGCATCTCGGCATCCGCCCATGTGTGCCGGATCCGCTGGCGGCCCTGGAAACCCGAGATGGCTGCGGACTTGACACCGACCAGTAGCCGCGCCGCGCTTACACTTGGGAGCCGTGTCGATGGTAGCTCGTGTGCAATTCTGGATTGCGCGCCGGAGGGCTCCACGGCGATTGCTACTGGCATCATTCGCGACAGCGCACCACCATCACTCTCTAGGCGCGGGCACGGCGCATCAGAGAGTACGAATGGGGACGCACAAGCGGCGGTAGCGACGAGTGCGGCTCCTGCCAGCGTCAGCAAGGCGCGCATCATGAAAGGCGCTTAGTGTGTGTATTTGAAGGGTCGAATATCTGTGACTTGTGACAAGCACATCAGTCAATCAGCCAATAGGAATGGAGTGGGGACTATTTCAGCCAATCATGAGTCGTATCTCTTCGCGATCTTTCTACATTTCTCTTTTGAGCTGCGGCGAGGAAGGGAACGCGATGCGCGTCGTGGTCGCCGCCGTGGCACTGCTCTCCGCGAGGTCGGAGCTCGCGTTGGCTGCGAAAGGTAGTGACGCTCGCCTCACAGTCGCGCTTGATGCGGACTCGTCCACACACAGCGTCGCGTGGGACGACCGCGCTCGCGGCAATCTCCAGTTGAATCTCTCCAACACCACCAGCCGCCAAGAGCACGAGACTTTGCTCACAATCGGTGTGAAGACCAGCGTGCTACATGGTGCTGCAGCACGGCTAGCGGTCCGGCAGACGTGGGGGCAACCCGAGCAGCTCGGCGCTCTGGGCGTGCGAATCTGGTTCGTCGGCTGCACGCCGGACCTCTCTGACTTATCCGAAGCCGACCGCGCGAGCGCCATCGAGACCATAAATTTGGAGAAGGCAATCTACCAAGATCTCCTGACCCACGAGCTGCGGTGCGAGGACTCGTTCGCTGGTCGAGTGGACAAGACCATCGAGTTTATGCACTTTGTGGAGTCTTCCTCGCCCTCGCCGACGATGCCGGCGTTTGTGATGATGGCCGACGACGACGTGTACATCCGACTTGGTGAGCTGATTGCATTGCTACAATCAGCACAACTACCACGGGAGCGACTATACGCTGGCAACGCTGCGACGGCGGCGCAGCGGGGTACGAGCCCTCCCGTGCGAGACCCACACAGCCGCTTCTACTTGCCCGACGACATGTACCCCATGTCGGAGCTCCCGCCGTTCGTGGCCGGAGCGCACTACATCGTCTCGCGGGACATGGCGCAGTTTGTCGCTCGCAACCGCGACGATCTGCGGGGCTTTGGCGGACTCGACGACGTGACGATGGCGCTGTGGATGCTGTGTTTGCAGGTGCACCCCGTGTTTCTCGACAGCTTCCAGGTCCTGGGCAATGCGCCGTGCAATGACGGCATTATCTCGTTCGCCAACCTCTTGCCCACAGCGATGCACCAAATTCAATCTAATCTCGTCGCCGGTCTCTCGTTCTGCCATAACTACTCGGACACCACGTGGCAGACGGACGCGTACTTGGAAGAGACGGGTGCCACGCAGCACACGCAGCAGGACGAGCGACTGAAATTTCGGTGGGACGTCCAACACGACCCGGCATCCATGTCGCTGCACATTCAAGTGGACGTTGCCGTCGGCGCCAAGCGTGCCGGACTCGTGTACGTTCCTTCTGCGGGCCCGTACGACGCCGTCTTCTGCAGCCAACTGCTGGAACTCGTGCGCGTCGAGTTTGCTGCCCCAGTCGATTCGTCGTTCTGCTCACGCCACCGCCGCTCGCTGCAGGACTTTCTCGATCAAGAGCAACGACCTTCGCTACGAGCGAAATTCGCGATCGCTCGCCACAATCTCGCGCGGGCAGAGACCAACGCCGCGTCCGGAGTCCCTTCCCCCACTGTCACGATCGTGCTGTCGCCTATGGCACTGTATTCACGCGTCGTGGTCGAGTGTCTGATGATCCAGATCTACAAAGACCATCACATTGTTGTGATCAGCGAAGCGGACGTCCCCACAGATGCACCACCACCGGCGATTTTTGTGTTTTCGATCCTCGATGAAGGAAGGCGAACAGACGACGAGACGTCCGATCCCCACGCGCTGGGCTCGGGAGCTGCCTTTGTGTACAAGTACGGCCCGACGAGTCGGCTGCTGATGGTCGCAGGCGAATCGTGGCCGACATTCAAGCTTCACCCACACGTGACGCTGCTGTCGACGGTCGAGACGCCGCACCACCCAAAGTTCTTGTATCTACCGTACGCGTCGTCCACGTTTGGCGAAATCATCCGCCACGATCCGACGGAACTGCTTCAGCCGACGCCAGCAACGTCCGAGAGGCCGAGTCGCTTCTGCGCCTATCTCTATTCCAACTGCGGCGTCGCGATCCGCGAGCGCATGTTTGATCTCGTCAACGCCATTGCTCCAGTGGACGCGTTGGGACGATGCCGGGGATCGCAGCGCGCACCCGACGACAAGTACTTGGCGGACCGGTACGCGTATTTCTATAGCGACCGTGCTGTCGATTTCTACCGCGGGTTCAAGTTTGTGATCGCTTTCGAAAACACGTTCGAGACACCAGGGTACATGACCGAGAAGATCGTGGCGGCGTTTCTAGCTGGTGCCGTCCCCATCTACTACGGCGACTCGGCGACAGTCGCCAGGCTCTTCAACCCGAAGGCGTTCATCGACTGCGGATCCTTCGAATCCCTTGAGGCGTGCGTGGATCATGTAAAGCGAGTGCACGTCACGCCCTCCGAGTACGAAGCGATGCGACAGGAGCCACCGATTTCTAATCGCACGGCGTTTCTGGAGCTCTTCTCGTGGCATCCGACCGTCGCGGAGATGGTCGAGGCGTCTGCCGGTGAGGTTGTGCCCCTGAGTGTGCAGCTGGAGAAAATGCTGTTGGGGTAGAAGAGATACGAGAAGACATTTAGCATTCCATATACTCAATCAACGTGATTATTTGGAATGTGACATGACCATCTATCCTACCGGACGTCCTGTAGGCTACTGTCTAGCAGGCTTCGCAATCGCTCGCTCATTCTCACTGCACCTGTCGAGTTTTCAGGACTCGCCATCGCCCCTGAGACCTCGGGATGCCACGAAAAAACTTCCTCAAACTGACGCAAATCCGTGATGGGCGCCTCGCGACGCAGTTGAGAGTACAGAGTCGGCGATGCATGGACCTGTGACACGTGAGTAGCGCATTCGCGGGCGCTAGTGAAGGATCTGCAGTCGATGAAGGCGCAGGGGTTGAAATATTGGTGGGATACTACCGTCTGAGAGGCGGCCGCATCAACGTACACCGGGATCGCGCCAGCGAGAAACGCCATGACAAACTGATCACTGACATGGTCGTACTCGTGGAGAGCATAGGGCGGATGCGATACGACAACAAACTTTGCACCTCGAAGCGTCTCGACAGCTCGATCTAAGCACAATCCATCGTGGGCTGGGCGACCACCAACACAACCTGTCCGCATGGTTATGATACGAGTAGGCACGGTCGCTTGTATAGCATGTAGTAGCTCGGACACCTCTGTCTGCTCGGCTTGGTGCTCAAAGTAAAAAAGCGCGCTGGCTCGCGATATTGAGGTGTCGTCTTGATCTTCCTGTGGGCGGAGCAATTGAGTTGGTGTGAAGTGGATGGTGTAGGCAAACACACGCGACGCGGGGAGAATATCCAGTGTCTTGACCTCTTTGTGAAGGCTTTGGTGGTGAGCAGTCAGCACAACCAGACGGGAATTGGTGGTTGATCTGGGAAGTACTCGTGACGATGGGTCTTCGGCCAAATGCACGATACCTCCTTGCGCAAGAGCCTCAGTCGCAGCTTCAGACCCACCGAAAGTTGACACAACGTACAGATCCACACGCGTCCGCACTCGTGAGGCTTCATCGTGCGTCAGCACGAGCACTTGCTGGTGTGGGTTGAGCTCCACAAGCAGACACTCGACAATGACGCGAAACGAATGGGCATTGGCCGACAGGACGGCCGTGAGGTACGGCCTCTCGACTGGCGTGTACGTTGTACGAGTCTCGTTAGCGGCCGCGAATGCCACGTTGTCAGCCTCCTCACATAGCTGCAATCGCCGTAAGTTATGCCGCGCAATCGCGAGCATTGGCCCGAAGGAAGGTTTTGCTTGCACATCTCGATCTAACGCTGAGAGGAGCAAGTGCGAGTGGTGCGCACACAACTCACGGCCGACTGTGAGGTAGAGTTTCTCGTGAAGAATCAATACCGCTTGGCCACAAAACCCGTCTTCGGCTGGTTTCGCCGACGGTACATAGATAAACCCCACAGCGACCGCCCCGACCGTCAGTTGTATCGCAATCTGAAGGCGATTGGATACCGCGTCATGCTGAAAATCCCAGTGAAGAAAGCACGGGTCGTCGCCCTCCTTGATCGCCGCTGCATCGGACTTCGCTCCTGTTGTGATTGGAGGCGCCACCACAGTCCTAACTGTCTTGAGTCTCTGCGCACGCTCGAAGTTCTCACAGACCCGCCGGCCCTGAGCGACATTCTCATGGATAAATCGTGTCGCTGATACTGTGAGATCGGCCAGCGAGATGACGTCGTCAGAGCACGACTTGGTCTTTCGCAGTACGTGAAACTCGTCAAAGTACCTTTGCTTGATCTGCAGCATTCCAAACAGCCAGAGGCCGATCGTCGCATCATCAATACCGCCGAGTCCGCGAAGATCGACAAAGTTCTTGGAGATGAAACGGACCAGATCGCTCGACAAGATGAAATGGGCCCCCGTGAGAAATGGCGGGAGCGTTGCCATCGGGTAGACGTCAGCGGAGATGTAGTACTTATGGCGTGGATCCCGCATGGGCGCGGCGAGGCCACGGTACTCACTGGTCGCAGAGTTGCCGGCAAAAAAGCGAGAGCTTGGGGTTGAAGGACGATGCAAAAGCTCCATCACGCGGTCCAATCTCAAATAGATATCATCATCGATGACCATTACGAACGCGAGCGAAGGTTGGGTGGCCGCGGCCCAGTGCATGAACGCCTTGACTTTGTCGGGGAGCCCGGCGAACGAGTCGAGACAGCCCACCAGCTCACTCGTGAGAAGATCACCAAAGACACGCTTCTCCAGTTCGATCGCGTCCAACAGTTGCTGCTGCTTGGTCGGAGGATGCATGGAGAGATCCGACTCACAGCCGAGAAATACGACCTTGACGCCGCTTGGTACGAACGCTGCACTCGCCCACGTCTGGCGAATCGCTTGGCGGCGCGCAAATCCGTGGACGACACTAGTCTTGGCACCGACAAGTAGGAACGCATTGGACGAGTGCATGCTTGTGCCATTGGTCTTGTTTGCTGGCTCTATGTGGTCGCGGCGACTCAACCAGGTAAGCAGATTCTCGTCATGGTGCTCGGTGGGATTGCTGACGTGAGGTTTTTCGTGTGCGATGTCCGCGGCGTCCTGCGCGACGTTAAATTCGACGGTCCCCGTTGGAAGAGATGCACCGAGCGAATCACTGTCTGCAGTCGTGGCGCGAAGGATGATACAGGCGAGGGGCGCAACCGCGACGATCGCCCATCGCACCCAGCGCTTCGCCATTGCTCGTTCCTTTGAGATCTGAAGCCCGAGAAATATCGAAGGATCCAGTCATGTTGACAATCATTCTGACCCGATTGTTCGATGTATTCCGAGTCTTGATAATCGTTCGATCATTCAAGGGTGTCGAGTCGATCGACTCTAGTCGTTCTCCAAAAGCTGCTTGAGTTGCTGAACCCAGGGGACTGGAGACGCATTACGCAACGCGTTCATGACGACTGGGTGCCAGCCAAACGCCTCAACAAACGCCGTTCGATTACTCACCGGCGGCGCTGACTTCATGGCGTGATACTTTGCTGGCGACTCGTGGATGGCCCGCACGTGCTCAGCACATTCTCGCGGCGAGGCAAAGGCGCTACAGTCCACAAATGCGTCCCGGTTGAAGAGCTGCATCACAGTATCCGAATGGCCGTAATAGATGGGGATGGCCCCGGCCAGAAAGGCCTGCACGATCTTCTCAGTGACGTATCCAGGAGCAACGGCGTCTTCAAACGTGACCACAAATTTGTACGTGGTGTAATGGGAAATCACGGCGTCAAAGGTTTCACTAGACGCGTCCGCAGTTGGTGACGACAGTGGGTTTTGCCTGTTACCTTGACATACCCCCCGTGCATCCACAGCCTCGATCTCGTTGAGCAGGTCAATTAGATGCTGTTGACGGAGCGGGTCGTATTGCATATAGCAGTACGCACAGAAATGTCGCTCCATCTTGCTAGAGGAATCCGGGTCGGTGAACGGATGTAGGAGCTCGAGCGGCGTGTGCTGGATACTCTCGGTAAACGTAGTCGAAGCAGCGGGGAGATAGAGCTGCTTGCGATGGGTCCTTCCTTCGAGTGTCGTGATCAACGTGACGCGGGGATTCAGAGACCTAGGCGGTGACCACGCTATACTGGCGAGCATCATGAACCGACTGTGATGACCGTGCACGTGGATGAGCCGCGCTCCATTGGAAATGCCTTCAGTTTTAACAGTATCCAGAATGGACAAGACGAAGACATCGGGCGATGCACCTTCCCATCCGTCCTCATTGAACACGAGAATCCGAGCCGCTGGGTACATTTGTACGATCAGACATTCGATGAAAACTCGTGCAGACTTGGCACCGTTGGATAGCCCGACCGTGATGACAGCAGCAGCCGGAGCCCAAAGGTTGTGGCGAGGCAGCGTGAGCATCGCCTCTAAGCGAGCGTCCTCTTGGATGGCTTGGTCGATGAACGCGTGTAGCTTTCGGCGATGGAACTCACAAAACGCCCTTCCGACCATGATGTACAGTTTGGCGTGAAGCAGGCTGGCACCAGTCGCGCACAGACCACTTTCATAAGGCGTATTGGCTGGTACAAACTCGTACGTGACCTCGCGATTCGCGACGGCGATAGCTACACCGATGAAGAGAGCATTTCTGGTCGGATCGTGGAGTATTTCCCACGTCAACAACGTGTCGCTCGCATCCGATTTATCGTCTGGCAGCACGATGCCTCGGTGGTGACGAATGGCCGATGTGGCGCCAATCCCGTCACACTGGCTTTGTGCGTGGACCGCGTTCCAGTGCAGCCGACGCACGGACTCCGGCGAGAGATCCGCCAATGCAATGGCTTCGCTGTGGCATGGCGTCGCTCGCAGCAAGACGAACTCTGGAACGTGTGTGGGGTGGACACCCAGCGCGAGCAGCCACATTGCGATGGAGACGTCGTCCAGACCACGCAACCCACGGAGCTCGTGACGATTTCGAGCGACAAAGTTCACCATATCAATAGACAGAACGTAGTGCGGCCCGCCGATAAATGGCGGTAGTGCTGACAGTGGGTAATCCCTCTCTGGGATGTAGTTTTTGTGGACGGGATCCCTCTGCGGCTGGAGATCTTGGTAGACGTATCCCCCATAGAATCGATCTTTAGGCGTGTCATCCCGACGGAGCATCTCTACGAGACGATCGACACGCAGGTACACGTCGTCGTCAACGACCACGACGTAATGATGTGACGCTTGCGTCGCCACGACCCATTCCATGAAGCCCACAACCTTGCGAAGCAGTTGCGAGTACGAGTCGACGCAGCCATAGAGCTCACCCGTGAGCAGATCCCCGTACACCCGCTTCTCGGCCGCAATCGCACGCACGACGGACGCTCGCTCAGCTGAATCAGTGAAGGAGGTGAGATCCGACTCACAGCCAAGAAATACGACACGTGCGCTGATGTCGTGAAGTGCTGTCGCGTTCGCCCATGTCTGGCGAATCGCCTGGCGCTGAGCAAAGTGATGGAGCACACTGGTTTTGACGCCAATCACGAGAAACACTGGCAAGTTATCCGTGCGGTTCTCATGGATGGGAGGCTGAGTGGAAGCCATGCGCGAGGACCATGTCATCAAGTCTTCATCTTCGTGAATTAATTGGTCGGTCAGTACGCTCGTCAGACTGTTGCGATCGAACGATGCGGTTGCGAGCGGATCCAGATTCGCAGCCACGAAGCGCTTGCCATCGGTAGTCGCGGCAGCAGAGAGCTGCAAACGCGCCTGCCACACGACACTCACGACGAACGCCCACGAGAGTACGCTCATGGAGGTGAAGAGAACGAACGGAAGAATGAAAACTAGATAAAATGGAAGAGTACGCTGGGAATAAAGATGATATGACTGCACATGATCGCCTTAAAAAGGGTATCTCTTGTCGAACCCATTGCCACGGAAGTCTCGCGAAATCAATCGTAGCCTATCTCTACTCCGGCGTTTCCATAGTGACTTTGATACGAGCGTGGTTTGCAAGGTGATCCTGATCGTGGCAACACTGAGAACAGAACGTCCAAGGTCGTCCTGGAACAGTTCGAGAACTTTCACCGCTACTAGTTCTTAGCGTTATCTAGCTGCTGCTTGAACTGTTCGCTGAGCGTGAGGAGCTCCTCCGCCTTGCATCGCGTTCGCGCCTTCTGGACCATTTCCGCAACATCCGGATGCCACGAGAACGCCTCATAAAACGCCGTCATATTCAAAACCGACGCCTCTCGCCGCATCGCCTCGTACAACGAAGGAGACGCATGGACCGCGAGCACGTGCTTGGCGCACACTCGTAGAGAGACGAACGCACCACAGTCGATGAACGCATTGGCGTTGAAGAGTCTCGAAATCGTCTTCGAGTGGCCATAGTAGATAGGGACGCTTCCAGCGAGAAACGCAGCAACGATGGCATCGCCCACGTGCCCTGGGGCATTCATGGCGTCTTCAAATGCGATCGCAAACTTGTAGTTGGCAAAACGATCGACTTTGCGGTCAAGAGCGTACGTGCTGGTCGTGGTGATACTCTCGTTCAGCATGTGGTTGCCAACCACACCCCGAGATCGCGACACATGGCGTGGGCACGCGCCAGCAATGTCGACGTTGTCGAGCGAGTTCAGCAATTGGGAAAAGTACTGGCGGTGCGGGTGATCGCACTGGTGGGGCGCATAGTCGTCGACGCAAAACTGCCGCACTCGAAACGTTGGCTTGGCTGACGGGGGCGCTCGCGACAAACGCTCGTTGGTGTCGAAAGACCACAGAAGATCCACGGGAGAGTGTTTCGCGCTGCTCCCGAAGGCGATGGACGCCAGCGGAAGATACAGCGACGGGCGAATCGTCACGCCGGCACGTGTTGACGCTAACGCAAGCACTCGCTCGTTCTCGTCAGCAGGCACGTCGCGTGGGTGCAGAAGCACGAGCCTGCTTCGCTTGTACTTGTGAACAAACGTGTCCACAAGCGCTTTGGCCCAAGTGTCATTGGACGCCTCAGCCGTCGTGATGAAGACGATATCCGGGTCTCGGTCCGCCTCCCCATACGTTGCCTCGTCAAACACCTGCAACTCGACGCTGTCGTACGCCTGTGCCAGCAAGTTCTCCACCACGACGCGAACGTACGCCGTGTTTGCTGCCATCACGACCTTGAGCTGCGGCGTCACCACGTCGCTCTCCAAGTTGTGGACCAGCAGTTCGCCCAACGGCCTTTTCCACGGGTACTGGACAACGTTGTCCATCATGAGCTGCCGCAACGTCGCGCGCACTTGCTCGCAGATAAAGACGGGCTGACCAGCTAAGACACCGAGGCCCTCGGCAATGCGTTCGGTCAGCACCCAGCAGAAGACGAAGAAGGGGTCTCTGGCGGGCACAAACTTGAGTTCGACCGGCTCGCGCGACGGTTCGTTTTTGCTTCGCACCACGATAAACACCTCCAGGTCGTCAGTGTGTGACAGCCGCTCGCCTTGGCAGGTCATCTCTAAAGTGTTCCAGACCGCAAGACGACGCGGGTCGTCTTGGATGTCCTGCTCCGTGCGTGGTGGGAAAAGACGGATGAGCCACGTCGCGAACGAGAAGCCCTCGCAGACAGTGCGGTGCTGCTGCACGTTGGCGTGCATGCGAGCGAGCGCGTGGGGCGTGAGGTCGGCGAACGAGACCACGTCATTGGCGCACATGGTATCCCGCAGGCCGATGAACTGGTCAAAGTGGTGCGGGTGGATCTGCATGGCCAGCAGCCACAGTGCGACCGACACATCGTCCAGTGTACCGACGCTGTGGCTACTGAACGGATCCCCACCGACGCCACGAAAGATATCACGATGCTGGCCGACGAAATGAGCAACATCCGTCGAAAGTATATAGTGCGGACCGTTGGCGAATGGCGGAAGCACGTCCAGGGAGTAGTGGTCGCGTGAGAGATAGTATCGTGAGCCGGGCGGCTCTCGGCGTGGCTCCATCACGCGACGGAACTGCTGGGTCCAGACTTGGCCCCCGTAGAAACGACTCCCGGGAATCTGCGGATCCGTGAGCAGCGAGAGAAGTCGGTCCACACGCACGTAGATATCGTCGTCTGCGACCATCACGTATGACTTGGTCGTGGTCTCGCCAGTGGAGCTTTCGCCTGCACTCCATTGGAAGAACGCGAGCACTTTGTTGACGAGATCATCGTACGCGTCGCGACAAGACGCGAGTTCGTCAATGAGTAGGTCGCCGTCGTGCTGTATTTGCTCAGCAATGATTGCATCACGAATCCGATCCACTTCGCTGTCGTTGAATGGGGAGAGATCGGGAACACACCCGAGAAACACGACACGCACGCCTGTAGGGAGAGACGACCGGTTCGCCCACGTCGAGCGGATCGCACGACGCGCTGCGACACCGTGGATCACGCTCGACTTGACGCCGATGAGCAGACGGACGGATGGGGCAGCAACGCTCGTGGCTTGAAAGTTGACGACGACAGGATCCATCGCGCGCAGCGGTGGGGGGAATGGCTGGGCTGTCCAGTCGTCATGACGGCAAGTTACATCGGCAGTGAGCGTGGTCGTGGTTGTGACGTTGGAGACGACGCACGCGAGGTGGATATGCAACAGCACCAGCAGCAACCACATGCGACGGCACGCCATGACCTTCATGAGTGGTTGCTTCTTCGATTTAGTGGGTCTTCGAAAAGCTCTTTTTCTATTGTTCGAAAGATCGCACGACGATACCAACGCTGATTGGTCAAAATCAACTGGTGAAGCTGATCTGATTGGTTAGTATCCACAAATGGCTTCACTTCGGTTGTGTTGCTGGTCATGCGCGGCCTCACACGAAAAGACGGCGCCGCACGTAGAACAGCAAGTACGCCTGGCTCGCTTCCACTTGTTCCGAAGACACACGCTCCACCTTGGAGTCGTCAAAGTGGAGCCATGGCGACGTGGCCACCGCTGCCGCCACGCCGTCCTCGACGGGGTCAGTGCCTTCTTCTGCCGCGCTGTGCACAAACGCCGTGAAGTGACCGCCGTCCACCGAGTCGCCGTGGTGGCTGACCACAGCTGCGAGGTCGTACATGGCATCACGCATTTGAGGTGCCGACAGTGGTGTCAAGGGGCTGATTCTGCCCGACGATATGTCGGCTGCCGTGATGGCGACGTCTCGCCCGTTGTGGCTCTGGCTGCTTGTCGCAACTCCGTCGTCCGCGTCGCTGCAAAACTCGCTGAGATCCAGACCTCGGAGTGGGAACGTCACGGCGTCGGTGATTTTCCGCTTCTTTGCAAAGTCGAACCGCCCCAAATGGAGCACCAAGAGATTCGGCAGCTTATGGATCACGAGTCGCTTCATCGCGTCGACGTAGCGAGAACAGCGAAGGCAGTACACTTGGTCGGATCCCTTCAGTCGCTCTTCGTACGTAAATCGCTCCAGCAGTGAGACCAGCGACAGCGGCGCCGGTGCAGTCGGCTCGTCGTCTTTGGATTTCGTACTGTTCGACTTGCGGGACGTCGAGGTCGGAGACTCTACCGACAGCGTGACGTCGAGAAACGGATCGTACTTGCTGCTCACCGTGTCGCAGAACACGCACGCAATCTCCGAGCTGAAGACGCCGGCGAAATTGTGGTGCGCCACGCAGTCGCACAGGGACTGGCCCGTGGCAGAGAATCGCGGCGAGGACGGTGGTGGTGGCGGAGTCTTTTGCTGCGTCGAGTCAGTCACTGGAGGCGAGACTGTCCGCGGGCACGTGTCCTTGTGGACGGCATTGAGTAGCGTGACGAGAAACTCGTGCGCGTCCTGCTGCTGCGAGCCGATGAAACTGGGCGCCGACGCCCAGAACGTCTCCAAGAACGACTGCGGCACGACGGGCGACGTCAGGTGGCGAGCCGTGAGCGTGGCGCGCGGTGCCGGGAAGAGCGTTTGCAGCAGCGACGCCATCTCACAGCCCATGCACGGTGCCATGGCCGCGGGCGGATCCGCTATGCCCTTGCTTGCGTCTTGTCGTCGCTTCTGTTCGCAGATGGTCGTGTCGTGACCACGCAGCACGAAGTACTCGTGCTGCACGAGCGGGTTGTGGGCGAGCGCCTGGAGCACGGCGTTCATGAAGCACGTGTTGCCCATGTTGACGAGTCCGCGGCGAGCCGACGACCGCATAAGTCGACGGCGTAGGGACGGCGCACGCGTGCTGTGGTGCGTAGGGCGTCGGTGGGGATGACGGGCCGCGTGAACGCCATTCTGGTCGTGAACGTGGGCAGGCGGCTGCGGCGGCTGCGTGAGTGCGAGCAGCGCGTCGGGGTACACAAAGTCGAGGCAGCGCGCGCAGAAGAGCTGCTTCTTGCGCGGCAGCAGAGCAAAGTGGTGGTTCGTGAGCATGGCGTGCGTGAGGAAACACTGGGCAGCGTCCTGCGCGTCTTCGCGGCGGCCGCTAAAGTCGCACGAGAGGCACAGCGCGCGCTCGTGCCTCAGACTCGGCGATGCATTGTCGCCATTTTCTACAGCATCCCACGGCAAAAGTGGAGTGTCACTGGCGTGGCGCGCGCGGCGCAGCGTCGTGAGGAGCTGCGTGCGCAGCCGTTGGTCTCCGTTCGGGAGCGCCACGTGCGAGCAGCCGAGGCGAGAGAGAGGAGCGGGCCCCTCTCCGTCGGTCTCGAGCTTGCGCTTGCCGTTAGATATGACCTCGTGGTGTCCGTGGCCGTTGGTGGCGCTGGCCAGCGGCGCTGAAACAGCGACGACGTCCATGCTCAGATGCGAGACTTGTCACGCGTTGCGCTGGGGAAGGGGGCCCGGGAGTGGATCACCCCTGAATTATGACCAATTATACTCGATTATGAAGATTTTCCGCCAATCAAATGACGTCTGACGTTTTGGGTGACACGACGAGGACTGAATATGGGTTCACCACCCACCAAGACGGCGTCATGGCCCAGGGCTCAGCCAAATTAAGCGGCGCGACGGAGCCACCGTAACAGGCTCCATTAAATATAAAGCGTCTCGTGGGCCACCGCAGTGGCGTTCACGTGATCCTGTCCGGGGGGCGCGATGACCGAGCGCGTGCTGCAGCTGCTCGCGCGGCCGTGCGTGCTGGACGCGCTGCAGCGAGACGACGCGCTCGAGACGCTCAACGACATCTCGCCGCTCTCGGACCACTACATCCCGACGCTGCAGTACCTCGTGCGGCCCGACAACCGTTCGTATTGCACCCTCAGTCCATTGCTTATTCGTGGCTCATATCCTTCTTCTGTGGTTGGCAGTCATCGCGCTCGTATTCAGCATGCTTGAGGAGCCCCCTCCCCAGGTGAACGAACCGCGACGCCACCGATTTGAGATCTCTGAGCCGTCATACGACGAGTACGCGATCGTGTTTCGCGCCCACTGGGTGCTGTGCTCGTCCAGCTTTTCGTCGCAACTCGTCTCGGCGATCGTCGGGCTTCGGCCGCTCGAAGGATCCACCAATGCTCCGTACCACTCACTCTGCGAACGCCTCGCGACGTATTATTCACGCGACGCCATGAACCTGGAAGCGCTCTCGCGGTTCCTAAACTTGTTCATGGATCAGTACTCACCAGAAGCCCTCATCGGGTTCCTGGGACCCATTTACGAGGTACGCTTCGTGCGGTCGCTGCTCGTGCTGATCCACTACGAGCCGATCCGCGATGTGCTCTTGCGGCTCTGCAATGAAATGGCCAACACGTGCGCTCCAATGCGTGCCATCACGACCCAGTTACTATGTCAACTCGCGCCCGAGCGAATGGTCAAAGAGTCCGTAGACGATGACGAGGTCCTCTCGCACATCCAACACGACCCGCCTCACGTCCAGTTCTCGCGCATGATCTTCACGTGCGATTTGCTCACGGATCTGATCCACGAAAAGCGACACGGGACGTTGGGCCACCACGTGATCCACGAACTGCACTCGAGCGAGAGCCACATTGCACACTTGCTGGACGCGACCGTGCGCGATCTCGCGACGCTGCCCACGCAGCTCGCCAATGAATCGTACGTCATCAAGGTGCTAAACTCACTACTTCAACAAGCGCAGTGCGGCTGCGTCTCCAAGATTGCCTTCTCGGCGGCGTTTGCACGCCACGCGGAGGCCACCAACGGTGGTGCGTCGGTCGACGACGCACTGCTGAGTCCACACGTAGATCTCCCGCTTATCTGGAAGCGCTTCATAGAACGCCTTCCTGACCTGCTGCGGTTCCTCGCGATTGCTCCAGCCCACCGATATCGCAGTGCCCACGTGCAGATGATCTACCTGATGCTGCCCATCTTGAACGTGTCGTGTTCCGCCGTGGACCGCCATCTCATCGCCCACAAGACCATGGAGGCGCTGCTGGATTTACTCATTCGGTTCCCGCAGGCCAACATCTTGCACTGCGCCATCTCGCGGCTCTTCATCGTGGCGCTCGAGGACTCGCCGTTCATGTTTGGCAAAGAACTGCCGGCCTTTCGTGCGGCCAACGATCCCCTGCGGCTCCACATGCTGCTGAACGGCTGCTTTGACACGGTCATGAACGTGTACGAGCCGCAGATGCAGGCAGTGGCGGACGGACGCCGAGTGCCGTCGCCGCCGCCCGCGTTTGTGGACATTGCCATCTCGTTTGATCAGGCGGTCACCAACGCCCACGCGCACTCACCGCAGCTCTTCGAACGCTCGACCATGGAGCGTTGGCACGCGTTCCGCTCGCAAGTCTTACTCCCAACGCAGACCCAGTGGGAGGAGCAGCAAGGACAGGTGATCGCCGCGGCAAGCCCCTCCAAAGTCCAGGCTTTTGTGGACGGCGTCAACGAGCTCTTTGATCCGAGCGAAGGGATCATGGTCATGCCAGTGCCCGAGTCGCTGCTGCCGGCCATCGAGCCAACCGCTAGCGTTACTACTAAATCCGTTGACGATGTGTCGGCACCGGAACTACCAGGAGCGATCACTCCACTGAATGGAGGAGACGAGTTGTTCTCGACGCCGCTGTCGGCGCTGTACAATGACGAGGAAAAGCACATCATGCTTCGCGTCGCCAGCGATAAACCCGTGACCGCGTCCAGGACTGCGTCCTTTGTGGCGAAACAACCCTTTGGCGGTGGATTTGTCGTAGACTAAATACAAACTCCTCCTACAGTCTCAGCCAAAAGTCTCTATGATCTCCATCCATACTAGTATGCCACAGCTACTCGGTCGGGGCCGTCTCCTTGATGGCTTCGCTTGGACTCCCACTTTCTCCCGTTTCTTCTTCCGCGGCCGCCGCATCCTCGATCTCCGTCTCATCATCAAAGGCCTGCAGCAATTGCCGAACCTGTTGAATCTGGTTCTGCTTAATCGCGTCTGCTTTGCTGTTCGTTGTCTCTGTCTCCGCGTCCGCCTCGGCCTCCAGCGTGTTAAGTTGCTCATGGAGCACTGCGACCACTGCTTCGATGTCGACGTTGCGTTCGTGGAACTTGATCATGACGTACGCACGCAGCTTGCGTGAGAATTTGCTCAGATGGGCCGCCACCAGCGCGACCCGCTGGAGCACAAACAGCCCAGCGTCCAGTCGACGCAAGTACCGTTCGTCCGCTGCAGCGTCCTCGTCCTCTTGGTCCTCGTCTTCGTCTGGGTTCTCGCGCGCCACGGCCGCTTGCACGCGGTCATAGTACTTGGCAAAGAGGTCCACGATTCGGTCCACTTTCTCCATCTCGTTCTCGACAAACTTGGCGTGGAGCCGTGCATGGACATCCTGGTCGGCGTCTTGCGGCACCAGCAGACACAGCGACGCCAGTAGGCTCGTCACATTCTCGATTTCCTTGGCGCGCACGTCTTTCTTCTTGGCGACTTTCTTGCCCATGAACATGGGGAACAGCGCCTTGAGCCCGCCGACCTGGATGAACCGCTCGCAGTTGCGAGCGTGATTCATCAGCGCGTGGTCCAGCACGCGCAAGGCGCCGGAAAACACGTACTGCTTGCGGTCTTTCATGAATCGCAGCATGAGTTCGAGTCCTTCGAGGCGTCGAAAGCGGTCCTGGCCCTGCGTCTCACACAGCAAACTGCAAAGTGTGTTGAGCAGGTTCTCGACGAGCTCTTCTTCTTCGTCGCCCTGAGGGTCTCGCTTCCGGTACGGCGCAAGGGCCTGCAGCAAGCGGTCGAGCCGGTCATCGTCCTGTGTGTTGGATAGGAATTGCTCGCGGTTGCGTCCGTCCGCCTGCACGAGAATAGACAGCACTTCGCTCGCGTACAGTTTGGTCGAGCCAAACGTTCGCTTGGGCGAGACGAGCCGCAGCAGCACCGAGAAGATCGACGTCGACGCACCGAGCGTGACGGCCGAGTCGGGCAGCACGTCCACAATGTTCTCAACGATCTGGAGCGCGTGGAACACGCCCGTGCCGCTCGCGTCGTCCTCCGCCTCTGCGCGGTCCTGCGTGTCACGGTCGAGATCGTCGAGCGTCTTGACGAGCAGCGGCACAAAGTCGTGCGCGACCAAATGCGTCGCGAGTCGCGTCGTGGGCGCCAGCGCCGACGGGTCTTCGTCCACGTCCGTGAGCTCGGCCAGCAGATTGACCACGTCCAGACGAATATCCAGGTTCTCGTGGCCAAACAACCCGAGCAGCGACGCCACGACCTCGAGCTCGACGAGCTCGTCGTAGAGAGCGGGCTGGGCGGCCACGGCCTTCCACTTGGTGAGCTCCTCGTCGAGCTGCATCTCCGACTCCATGAACTTGGCCGGCTCGTCGCTGTGCTTGCTGCGCATTAGAGCGTTGCGGCGGATCGCCTTGTCGAGCGCGTGGGCCATGGTCTTGAGCGCGCGCGCGTCCAGCGCCACGATCTCTTGCGCCGCGGCGTCGCCCTGGGCCAGCACCTGGGCGACCCGCGCGCGGTTGTCGTCGGACGTGTCGCGACGGCGCTTGCTACGAGCGGAACCAGACGCGTCAGCAGCCGCATCAGCGTCGTCAGCCGCGCGCTTGGGGCCCGCGAGCACGCGCGCGAAGTGGTCGTCCATATTGGGGCGGCGTTCGTGGCGGGATATTGCTTGTGTGCACAGAGGTATTGGATAAGACAGGATCATCCTGTGTTATCATATATATCCAAGTTTATCACGTAAAACAGGTATCTGATAGCGCGGGTGAATGTTCACTGAACAGGACTTTATGATTGGTCAATTTATAGCCAATGGGAAGCGTTTAATCGGCGAACGATCTTGAAACGGCGTGCACAAGTTCCCCACGTGTAGCCATGTCTAAGATGGGCGAACGTTCGCACTTGTTCCCACCAGCTCCGTCGCACAGCGAGCGGTAGCGCTGTCCACTCTCCTCATTCTCCAATTTGCCTGCGCCGCATCGAGTCGCACGTCTTCTCCACGACCAGTCAAGTGCGTGTGCCCCTCCGCCATGGCCGTGCCTCCGTCGCCCGCGCACCGCGCGATGAAACCCTTTGCCAGCGACTTCGATAACGACGACGAGCTGCGCAAGCCCCAGCCGACGCTGCAGAAGAAAGACTCGAAGCTCGGCCGTTGGCTCTCGCACGTCCACGACCGACTCGTGATGCGCCTCGTGTGCTGCGCGCCGGCGTCCGTCGTGCTCGAAGTCGAATTCGAAGACGAAGACTTTTGTCGCCCAGAAGATACTGAGATCCGCAAGATCGAGCCGGCTGCTGCGTCTTTCAGCAACCAGTTCAAGAAGCAAAAGTCGGCGTCGATCGCGCCTGTGCTGCGAAGCGCCAGCCGCGGACCCAGCGACCGCGACATCCCGACCAACGAAGAACTCGAACGCCTGCCTATTGATCTGTCATTCGTGCTCGACAACAACAACGACGATACCACCACCTCTGCCTTGCCTCCTTCTCGTTTTGCTCCCGCGCCACCTGCGACGCCCCGCCACGCTGCGCTCATGCAGCGCGCGCAGCAGATCGCGGCCTTCCGCCAGCAACGCTCCGCCCGGATGATCCAGCGCCAATGGCGCCAGACCCACTCCAACAAGTCGCTCGCTACGGACGTCGAAGACGATGGTGACAAGACCGACCTCGAGACCGACGCTGAGCAGGACAACAGCAGCACTGACCGCCCGACCAAGTCCCGCCGACGCCGCATCCGCAAGCACCGCGGCCGCAAGAAGAAGCACAACTAAGACCAAGCCGACCAGTCGACCCGGTGGTGCCTTCGCCTCGACTCGTCCATCGTGGAGACACTGCGAAGTATGGGGGAAGCGTTTGCGATCCGTCGCTCACTGCTGTGAGTGATGTTGAGCGCAATGTCCCTTCCGCAGGATCCCGCGTACGGACGTCGATGGTACCAAGGCCGCAGCACCGCCAGTGCGACAGTCGCCTCTCCTTTTTCCTACGGCGTTTGGTGCGTTCGCATCGGATGGAAACGGATGGAAGCAGTCGTCAAACATGAAGGCATAGCGACACATCATGCGGTTTGTGAAGCCCCTCACTCGCTCCTCATCACGAGCAAATGTGAGGGTGCTTTGCAGCGCATGACTCGCTCGCCTTTGAAGCTCCATGGCTCCGTGGTTCTCATTACAACCGCGTCCCCCTCTCTGAGCCTCCGAGCTTCCCGTCTGGCTTTCGTCCGTCGTTCCTTTTCCAGTGTTGTATCACTTGAGCAGCCGTAGACGAGAGACCTCCACAACCTTGTAGTTCTAGTAGTTCGAAGGCCCTTAGCATGTTTGTGTCGGTAGGAGCAATCGTTAATAATACAAACGTCCTCCTTTTCGCCGTACCATCTCTAGCACTTTAGTTCCTCTCGATCCGCCGCGCGGTCTGTTGACTGCTTCTGCGACGCATGACGATGATGACCGTTTCCTCCACGAGCACTCAGAACTGAGGCGTCGATCGACCGATGAAGGCGCCGAAGCTCCGATTTGAGTGTCTCCACGTCATCCTGGAGCTGCGACGAGAAGGCCGATGCAGCTGACATCGACAGCGACGCGACTGACGACATCAGCGACTCTCGCAGCGACGCTCCGTAGTGGGGAGGTCTTTCTCGATCACGTGCCACCGCACCAGTATTTGTTCGCGCGCAGTCGTTCTCCTTCCCATCCACCGTAGCGTCCGCGCTGCTCGTTCGCTGTGTCCGCACGGGCGATCGGCTTCGTGCCTTGTACCGAGCGACTTCGCTTCGTAGCCGGTCGTTTTCGCACTGCTCATCGTGTAACTGGCTTGTCGTCGACTCGAGTTTGGCTTGTGCTTGCACGGCGAGCAGCTCACACCTCGGGATCTCGCTGTCGAGCGCGCTCTCCAGTTCGCGTTTCTCCCGCTCGACAGTCTCGATACGCACTCGGAGCGCTGCATTCTCTTCCCGTAGCGAGTCGACTTGCGCATCCAACTGGAAGAACTCTCGGTTTGAAGGCGACGACGTCGCTGCCGTTGAGTGCTGTCTCTTCCACGCAGTGTCTCTAGCCAGAGCCTCGTTGTCGACCGCGGCCTCTTGCATGGACTCAACTTCCTCTTTCAGTGATCTCGCGAGCGCTCGTAGCGCCACGATCTCGTCCGCCTGGCGTTGGTGATCAGCCATGACACGAACGAGTTCGCCGCGCAGCTGCTCGCATTCTGTGACGTCGTCTCCCACAGTGTGACCAGTCGCTGTGGTGGTGTGGAACGCGCGCCGCACGGCGTCATGGACGAGACTCGCTCTCGGGTTCATTGTGGTCGTACTAGAGACCTTATTTTGGACACTTTTGGGGATTCCCTTTGATTGCAGCTTGGGCTGGCTCCTGGCTGGCGCCGGTGGTGTGCTGGTACTACGAGCACGAACGCTTCGAGCGGCTGTGGCCAACGTCGGTGGCTTGCATTTTGTCGTTGTGCTCGCGGTGCTGACGCGACGTGGTGGGTGCGACCCACATGTGTCAGCATCGGCTCGGGCGGCGTTGGTATTCGCGTAGGTGCTGACGCGCCCCGTCGGCGCCGCCGTCGTCGTGTGTCGCTTGGTGTTCTTCATTGCCGAGTCCAATTCGGTGGAAAAGTTCAAACGGCAACATGCTTTGTTTATGGCAACGGGTTCATTTATGGAGGAATCCGTATCCGTCGAAGAAAACGCAAAGATAACGCCCACTCATAGTCTTTCACGGCAATGGGCGATGCCAAAGGAGCACGCGTGACGCTGGCACACCACAAGGCTGTGGTCAAGAGCTGGCGCGAACGGCTGCCACGTCGCGTGGACCACGGCCACGCCCACATCTCACGTGGCGTCCCAGACCATGACAGAATTGATACTGCCTGGCAGTGGCATCTCAACGCACTCGACCAGTCGCGAGAGAACACTAGCACGGTAAGCGAGTCGGTGGCCGAAACAGACGAAGTCCTCTCTGATCCCACGCACGCCGACGCGGAAGCGCTCCATGTCAGGAGCGTGGGCGAGATCAAGCACGCGTACCGAGCACGCCGGCGCCGAGAAGAGGTCGAATGCGAACGGAAAGCGATCCAGAGGCAAAACGAGAAGCGCCCAGTTCGACAGGCAGATACCAAGGTGGAAGCGCAAGGCAAATTGCCAGCCTCCACCAGCACTCAGGCGTTCGACCGCGGACTTGAGCCAGAAGAAAGCGATCTCCCTCCGGACAAGACGGCCAGCGACAACGACTGTATGCCCCTGGACGCCCAACTCCTAATGACGAGTGCTGAGTATCGCGCAGACGTTTTGCGAGGCGTCCGCCACCAGCTCAGCGCCGGCCGTGCCGTGGTCATCGTCGTCCACATCTCGGCTACCACGCCGCTCGCTGACGTCAAGCTCGTGGTTCAGCAGCTCTGTAGCGACAGTCTCCTATTTTGCGTGCGGGACCAGAACGTGCTACCTTTGGTCGACCACGAGCACGGCACTGTCACGCTGGAGCTGCGCGCTCGCCATCCAGAGGCGACGTAAATGGGTACACACACCATCACTCCGCACTTACCTGAGCCCGTACCTAAGACACTCTAGCATATAATACTTCCAGGCACTTCTCGACCTCCAGCATTCTATATTCCGAGCCCCATCATGAACCGCAGCGTGGGCGCCGGCGACTTGCTGGGCATCGCGCTCGTCGTGGACGACATCCACAAGGGATGCAACCTGGCGTTCCGGTACCCGGCGCCGCCCGTGTCTGCCGCGCAGGACCACGTCTCGAGCTTCCACAAGCTCAGTGCGCCACTCATCGCCAAGCTCTTCCGCCCCAAGAACGCGCTCTGCAACGAGAGTTTTGAGCTCGTGATTGACGACCTGCGGTTCGTCAGCCACCCGGTACTTGTGCCTCGCCGCGTCAGCAGCAGCTCCGCGGCGGCAGCTCCTGGTTCCGCCGTTGGCTCTCTACCAACGCCGCCCACCGGGACGTTGATGACGGCGCCCGCGCAGCTTCCCACGGCGCCGTCAGCATCCACAGCCACGACGGCCAACGCAAGCGCCGCAGTGCGGGAGAGCGACACGACGATGTTCAACATCATTTTCGTGCTGGACGAGCACCGCCAGCAGCCGTTTCAGCTGCGCCAAGCGGCCGACACGATCGGCGACGAAAGTGCGAGCGGCTCCGTCGGCTCTGCGACTGGCGGTTGTGACAACCAGGCGCAGCTGCAGCAGCACAAGCAGCGCATTGCAGCGTTTCGCACGATCGCGGCGCAACTCGCCAATGGGCTTCTCCACGAGGAACTCCGCGCGGGCTTCGTGTCCCGCGAAGTCCGGGAGCTGCTCCACATTCGCGACGAGCTCTTGCAGTACGAGCGCACGCTTGCCGCATCCAGTGGCAGCAGCGGCAACGGCAGCAGCACGAACGCAACGGGCACGAGCGGAGGTAGTGGCAACAATCAAAGCGGAGGCAGCGGCGGCGGTGGCGGCGGCACGAGCGCGAAAGACGGCACCGAAAATGCAAGCCACCAAAGCGTCCTGGAGGTGGACCCGCAGACCGTGATTGACGTATCACTGAGTAAAAGCGTGCTCGCGAACGATCTCAAGAGCGTATTTCACGGTCTCGAAGCCAGCGGCACGGTCCACGTCGTCATCAATCACTGGGTCAAGCTGTCGCTCACGCTCACTGATGCCGTGTCGCTCAAGATGCAAGACTTCCGGCCCTACCAGACGCTGCTGCTGCTCACTGATGAGGACGCCGTCCTCAATGCGCTGCCCGCGGACCACTCCTACCAGCTCAGCGTGTTGATCAAGGCCGCGAGCCCGCTCAAGACCTTCCAGGATCTCGCTCTCGAGACGTCGATCCCGATCCACCAGCTCTTCCGACTGGCGGCGCATCTTGTCTACTGGGGCTTTGGCCGCGTCGTCGACACGATCACGATGCACAACTTCTACCAAGTGCGTCCCAAGCGGTCGCTTCGGTCCACGTCGGCGCTCGCGCTCGAGTTCAAACGCACGTTCCCACCGCGAGAACTGTGCGAAGTGCTCGCGAGTTTCAACGGCGCACGCCGGCTCGGTGACTCGGTCAAGAATCTTGGAAGTGCGCAGAAGATGGAGTACATTCACATGCTGGTGCGTTGGTCTGCTGTGTGCTCTGGTCTCTTCAATCGGTTCATACTGACTCTATGCCCACTGTCTGTAGATCTGGCTGCTGCAGCGTGACTTTATCATGCAGTTGCATCGGTACGTCTACTTTATGATCCCGCCGGAGCAAGACGCGCCGCCCGAGCGGGAGCGCGACGACCCGATCGACGACGAGGAGAACTACACGTTCGCTGCCAGTAACCGAGAGTACCGCACGCGAGACAGTCGCTCGTATAGCCAGGCGTCGGCGTATGGAGGTGGCAGAACGATTGACCAGCAACTGTATGGCAAGTCGATCCCACCGGTCAACACGACAAGCGTCGGGTTCTCGGACCAGGAAAAAGCCTACTTGGACCGCATCGCGACGACGAACCCAGTCTTTACGCTCTTCCGCAGGCTGTGCGTCTACTTTCACGGGCAGTACCACCTCGAGGAGATCATGTGGCGAGAAAATGTCTCGAGGAGCGAACTACGTACGGTGCTGAGCACGTACCAGGGGATCATCGTGTGCTGCCTCCACGAGTAGGAAGTGTGTGATGTGTTGAGTAATAAAACATAGCGTGGGTACTGGACTAGCAGACACCAACAAAACTCCCTATGTATGGTATGGTAGACTACTGGCCAGCAGACCCGTGAAGCTTGTGTACGACGTCCATGATCGTCTCTTCAAAGGCCTTGCTTTCAAAGAGAATGCCGCTCACGTGCCCCGTCTTGACGTAGCGGAACTCTGCCGGCCGCCATTTCGCCGCGAGCCGCGTCCACTCGGCATTGGTCATGCCAATGTACTGGTCCTCGGTGCCCACGACAAAGACGACGGCGTCCGAGCGGCGTGGCGGCTGGAAATTGTCAATGTCGGTGATCGAGAGGAACTTTCGCATGCGTTTCTTGACCTGCTGGACGGGGTCTTCGTCCTGGAACGACGCCTCGACGGGCGACGCCGTGGACACGGCGTGGCCTTGGAGCATATTGTCCAGCAATTGCAGCTCGTGCTGTTTGTAGAGTGATGCCCAATTGCACGATCCTGCGAGTAAACCTTCCGTAAACACGGGAATGGCCGACGGCGGAGCAAGCCACGCCGTGGCGCCGACGTCCCCAGGGTACACAGACGCGATCATGGCGGCGTGGAGACCGCCCATACTGCTGCCGGCGACGACCACGTGTTCGTATCCATGTTGCTGCTGAAAGTAGGACAGAAGCGACTTGGCTTCTTCGATGGTGGCTTGACCGAGAATCGGGAGATCCGAGACTCTGGAATTCAATGGAAAACGAGCCACGGTCAGCCAGAAGGCAGAGATACCGGTGCTGGGACCGCCAAGACGCACCGCCGTAGCTTGGAACCTTTCTGGTCTTGAGGACGTCTGCGTCCGTAGAAGGGGCCTTCTAAGATCTGTCAGTACGAAGAGGTGAGACCCACCTCAAGACCGTCATCATGCGGAACCCGTTGAACTCAAACGTACCAGTGTTGCGACACCACGTTGTGCGAGTGGAATCCCAATGGACGTCCGTCGATGCAGAAAACCGTGCTCCCCAGTGCCGGGCAGTAGGACTACATCACCGCAAAACAGTATCACTACGTGTCCTCCGTATCGTGAGACCGTCAAGTCAAAATCAAAGAACGTACCCACGAGGGTCTTGTTTTCCACGGCGGGAGCATTTGCAGGCCGCTCGTGCCACTCCAGCGGCGTCACTAATTCGCAGAACGCGTCCAGACTCGCCTCGGGGAGGAACTCGCGTGCGTTGGGCAGCGTGCTCTTGAACTTGGCCTCGCGAACACACGCGCGTGCCTTGGTAAATGTGCGCGGCGCGGCCCACGTAATGTCGCTCTCGCGGAGCGGGTTGATCTCGCCCATACGCTTGCTCTGGAGCACCTGATGGAGTCGCGAGGGCGTCGAGAGATCGCCCCATCCGTCGCAGAAAAAGCCGTGCGGGAACAGCACGGGGTTTTGCGTCACGCGCGCAGTGACGTGGTCGAGGTACCGGTGATGCGCGGCCGTGAGCCGGTCGAGCAGCCGCGACGGCACGCGCAGCATCACGGCCAGCAGCCCCCACGGGTGGACCAGCGGCGGCTCGAGGGACGCGAGCGGCGTCGCGAGGCGGCGCAGCGTCGGCCGCATGACGGGCGGCAGCACCGTGGTTCCGGATCGGAGCTGGTCGGCTCAAGGGGAACAGCTCCACGACGAACTCTGGTCAGACAAGTACCTGACGGCGGACCCGCCGAGGAAGGGGTAGGGTCGGTCGCAAAGAACTGGGCCATGTGATTGGGTGGAGAAGGATAGGAACTTGCACAATAGCGGTTACGAACTTACCGTACACACGTCGCAGGACTGGTCGAGGCCTGCTTCTCTCTGTTCTGTATCGCTCCCGCCAGTGGACACCATGGGTGTTCACTGGTGGCAGCGGCATAGCGTCGCATCATTCCCTCCATAGTGGGACCACGACTCTAGGATCTTGCAGCGCTTTTCCACAAGTCGTTTGCACGGGTCGATTTTCGAAACATCCCAAAGTTCCTTCTATATTTTCCGTTGGGGTATTTCGACCAACCAGTGCCGCCGCCAGGCGATCTTCCTCGCGAAGCATCGCGTGGAGATCCAACGCTTCCTCCTCGTGCACAACACATTCTGGATGGCCGTGCTTTCGCTGCTACTCGAGGCCTGTGGGCTCCTGGGGTTCACGTGGTGGCTGCTGACGAGATATCGCGACGCGCATGTGTCGAGTCTCGGTCTTGCAGTCGTGTTCCTTAGCTGGACGCTGGGCTTTGTGGGGTTGCTGCTCCTGCCCATCGACATTGCTCGCCACGGTAAATGGCTCACGGGTCGTAATAGTGAGAACGAAGGGGATGCTGCCGCCGACGACCAAGCGAATGCCACCGATCTATCGACTTTCCTGGCCGTTTGGCTCGCGCTCTACTGGCTAACGTTCGCGCTCAGTTGGCTAGTGCTGCCACTGCTCGTCGAGTTTTCGCAGCATGGCGAGTTCCGCTTGCAGCGTCGACTCGTAGGTTCGCTACAGCGGCTCGTACTCCACTGGACAATTGTCGTTGCGGTCATCGCAGCCGCTGTCGTCTACTTGCTGTTCTTCGGCCTCTTCACACTTGAAGGTCTCATCGGGCTCGCCATGGCCACTGCCAACACGTACGGTCTCGTCTGGCTTATCGTGCTGCTGGGCTATGGGCTCGCCGATATCCCACGCTCGCTCTGGACGCTGCGGAACCCGGAGCGTCGTCTGCGCGAGCTGAATTTCCGTGCGACGCAGGTCCACCACGAGCGCATGGAGGCCATCTTCCTCTATCAGGATGTGCTGAGGGATGTACGCATGGCCTACGAAAGGATGCTCCAGGCTGAAGGCGCGTCCATCATCCTCACGAGCGACATGCAAGACGTCAAAGCCGGATTGCTCACGGTGCTGGCGTTGGTCGATGAAGACGAACGGGAGACGCAGCCGTCTTCCCCGAAAAAGGCGACGGCCACCAAGCTGAAGACGACTTCGATGTCGAGTCCGATGCTCTCGACTTCGACAATGCACTTGGTATCACCACCCCCGTCGTATAGTGACGTCGTGGAGCTTCACCGCCGCGTGAAAGCTGCGCAAGCCGACCTGCGCGGCACGGAACAGGCGTGGCTTGAGCTCTGTGAACGTGCGGACGCGCGCCACAAGCAGGTCGCTTCGCGGAGCCACACGGCGCTGCCGCCCGTGGGACTCTACTCCACGACCAACCTCCTGGCACAGCTGCACTCGCTCGCGATGACTGCCGTAACTGAGCTCCAGCGTTTGCTGCTGCCGCTACTATGGGCGCTCGCTGCACTGGTCACAGCTTGCGGCTCGCTCTGTGTGTTGTGGGGTGAACTCACAATGGGCTGGGGGATCCAGTCGCTGTCGCTTTCCCATTTGCTATCGCTGGCGGGACCTAGTGGACTGGAGATGGCCGTGTTTGTGCTGCTGCTGTACATGGTGTTATGCGCATACTCGTCGCTGTTCAAGCTGCGGTCCTTTGGGCGGTTTGCGCTGCGTGGTCACTGCAACTCGAGCGAGCTCGCGCTGCTCAAGACGGCGATCCACCAGTGCCGCCTGCAGTTTTCACTGAGCTACAACTTTGTGCTGCTGGTGGATGCGCCGACGCTGACTGACGCTACGGCGTTCCACCAGCTCTGGAGGCGCATGCAGGTCGTGCGCGTGTTGGGACGGGACTTTACAGTGTACATCCCCATTCTCATGGTCGTGCTGGTCGCCTGCACGCTGACCAATGTCTACGCCCGCGTCATGAAGTCGGTCGTGGGCATGGAGCAGTACGAGCAGCTGCTGCCCGGCGACGCCGATCACGAGAAGCAGGTCGCCAAGGGCGACCAACTCTTACGTAAGGCGCGCGACAAGCTACGGCGTCGCAGTGAGCAGCAGCAACGAAATGCTGCGGCCTGTGGCGTGGCGCTCAACAGCGACGGCACCAGTGGTGGCACCGACCGCGTGCAGTGGCGTGGTCGAGGCATGCAGGCGCCGCAGGAGATGGCGGCGTCGCTGTTGGCGCAAGAAGAAGAAGACGATGACGACGATGACGAGGACAGTGTCGCATGAGGGAGGAGAAATAAAGAGCAGGTCAGGTCAATCTCTTTCATTTGGCCATGGAGCTCACCCAGAGAGTATCAGCAGCTGGTCGCTCTTCGACAATCGCGGGAGAGACGCCGTTTGGGTTCGCAGGAGTGACCGCGGCTGGCAGGCACTCACTGAACAGACACTCTGGATTTCCTCCTCCCAAGCGTTAACGAGGCTGAAAGATACCGTCTAACAATGGACCCGTATCGCCTCTCGGAGGACTCGCCGTCCACGCGGCGGCGCGCGGCCAAGCCCTGTCGCAAACGCCTACTCTCGTTCTTTTCCGGTGCGTTTGCCACCGCCACGCCGTACTGTGTCGAGCGACAAAGGCGCGCTCTAACGAACGCCTCGAACGTCTCACGATATCGATGTCCATTACAGTGCTGTTCCTCGTGGGCGTCGTGGTGGCGGTCGCGGTGCTGATCAACTCGGCGAAAAAGCCCAAGACTGCCAGCGGATCCGACGCCACCAAAACCGCCAAGAGCGACAACGGCACCAACAAACCCAGCGATACCAGCGCCGCCAACGAGGTCGTGTCCGTCTGCGTGGCGCGGCGGCCGGGGCCCCACACGCGTACGGTCGCATTTTGGCAGAGCGAGGTCGCCGGCTGTGAGAAAGTACGTGCCACGCACAAGTGGCGCGAAGGTCGCTGGAGGGCTGATGTCGTGCGAATGTGGTTGTTGCTGTTGCTCCTGCAGATCCCAGCAGGCGTGACCCACGTCGTGTTTGGCTTCGCGCTCGTGGATGCCGCCACTGGACGCATCGTGCCGACGTTCCAAAACACGGACGCCGAGATCCAGAGCTGCGTCAAGACGCTGCGCGCGTAGGTCGCCGTTTGGGATGGACTCTCCATGTGGAACGGTTTCTGACGTTTGCTCTTCTTGCAGCAACTGTATCGCGTCCCTCGGCAGCATCGGCGGCGCGACCAACAACAAAGCGATGGCCAACATCACGGACCCCAGCGCGTTCGCAAAGTCGGCAGTCGAGTTAGTCACCAAGTTTGGCTTTGATGGCGTTGATATCGACGACGAGACCGCTGGTCCAGCCTTTAACGCCACTCGCGCCGTCGCAGTCGTCGAGGCCACCCGCGCGGCGCTGACCGCCAAGGACAAGTCGCTGCTGCTCACGTACGATGCGTACTTTTACGAAGGCGAACAATCGTGGTGCGCCGACCCCGTCCACAAGGATTACGCCCGGTGCTTCCCAACCGCTCTCCTGCCGTCACTCGACTGGATTAACATTATGGCGTACAACGTCGCGGAAGTCAACGCCACGGCTGTCCCCATCTACGAAAAGGCACTCAACACGACGTTTGCTGCGTGGAAACTGGTGCTGAACGGCGACTTTACAAAGGCCACGATCGGTATCTGCGTCGACGGCTCGTGCGACTTCGGCCCCAGTCCCAGCAAAGCAGTGATCGCGCGGTGGAATGCCTTTGCCCGCGTAGTCGGCACCGGCGGAGGCATGATGGTGTACGCAGCGTCCAGCGAAGTCGCGAACGATTTTTCTGTCACTCGAAGTGTGCTTCCTCGCACGTCGTAGACAGCAACTGGATACATAGATGATGAACAATAGACTCAATGGTCGGACCGCACAGACTCGGCCGCTCGTACGCTTAATTCTTGAGGTTCCTCTGGCGCATCATTGTCGCGGCCGTCAAAGAACGTACTCGTCAGCGACGGTATCGAAACCCCCACTTGACCGGTCACCAGCAGTCGTGGTCTGCGGTCAACAAAGAGATCCAACGCTAGCGCCAAGAGGATCGCGCCGGCCATGAGAATGAGCGTCGCCAGCGCCATCACTTGATGTTGTTCCTGCCGCAGCCACGTCAAGATGAGATCGCTCTGGACGGGTCGACACCACTCTTGCTGTAGACTGGGTTGGTCCACGGTGTCACATGGGATGATAAATGACGGCTCGGTCGGGCACGTGCCAAGCGAGACCTCACTCGCTGCGAAGCGGATCGCGTACCACTTATTGGCGGGCGTAGAGAATGGGTGTTGCTGCAGGCGAAGACGCGGCACAGCAGCTTGCTCGCTCGCGGCAATCGTGCCCACCGCCCACACTGTCGTACTATCCGCGTGGGGGATGTTGAGCAAATCGGTCGAAGCGGGGACGGCGCAGCGCGTCACGGCGAGTAGTTTGCTTCCAGCGGCGTTCAGGCGGCAGTCGAGAGCTCGCCAAGAGTAGATTGGCTCCTCTGTGGCGGTGCTGTTGGTCAGGGAGCAGTCTTGCACCGAACAGCCCGTGGATTCAAAGTACGCACGGTCTGGCGCAATGTCAGCCATTCGCAGCCCACACTTGACGTACACTGGGACGACGTCAACGATCGTGCTGGACTCTTGTCGCCGCACGATAGCATAGCCCGTGTCCCACAAGACAGCACGCTGCAGCAAGCCCGAGAGACTTGCGAATGACTGGTGGGATGCATCAAGCCTTGTCTTGACGTCCAGGGGAACGCCCGTCGAGACTTGAATGTGTGGAAGCGACGCACCGGCAGCGCGGAACGCGTACAGCATCGACGTGAAATCCGACGACAGGTCGGGTTCGGGTTGGCTTGCAAAGGTGGAGTTGGCGGCTGTTGCCATGCTGGCGGTCAAGGCGGGTTGCGTTCCGGTCGCGCGATCGCTGGTTGAGGTGGTTCGTCGAGACTTAGCGGCGGGAGTTGCCGTTGTTGCCACGTAGAGAGAGATCCACGAATGTAGAGTTGATCCTGGGCTTGGTATGCAGAACGACTGATCGTAGTTGTCCTGGACGGTTGCAGTAGTACAAGGACTTAAGGCCCCCAGCTCAAGCGAACGGGATGCTCCCGAAGTTGCATAGGTCACCGTGGGCAGTGGCGATTCATTTGAGAACGTCAGCCACGCTAGATCAGTTGCGGATTCTTCGGGAGACTGGACAGCACACATTGGGCGAGCCTCGGTCGAGCGCGAAAGCGCATCTGCCGTTGATAGTCCGCAGTGCGTACGAAAGGCGACGACTCGTCCATCTGCAGTCGTTGCGTAGCCTGCTTCCCACATGAGCGCATGTTGAAGCGCTACTGGCAAGCGATCAAAGTCGATGTCGAGTCTCACGAGTGTGTCGACAACGGATTGAGGAGGGGGCTGCTGAAGTGCCGGGAGCTGGTTCTCGCCCCTCACCGCCTTCTCCAGATAGAACGCGTGGAGACGAGCGACCACATCGGTCGTCGGCGGTGGACTCATTACCGACCGAGGGAATTTCGTGATGGAGGTGAGCACAGGAACCCAGCTAGCCATGGTGCCAACAGCCAACCAGCCCAAAACGCAGGGATGTGCTGAAGCATCTTATTTTAGGGAGGTGGCCTGCGCAGATGAGGCGAGAATAGCACACAGTTATTAGATGTTTGTCCAAGGAAGGAGGTGTGGGGTGGTGGCTCAATTAAATGCAACCGAAGGTCTTGTCGGCGAGTGTACCCACTTGACGCAGCCCTGGTCTGAATGTTGGTCGTTTCGTGGTGAAAAAGGCAACATGCCATCTGTCACACGTTTCCCTCGCGGCAGATTGGCCAATAATTCGCCACCGAGACGAGTTGGAAATCCAACGACTCCCTTTTTTTGAGGAGAAAGACCGCACGGCGCTTCCGTTGGTTGTTGGTTGTTGGCTTTGCCAACGTATCATCAACACGTTGGCTCGTTTCTTCCAAGTATTGGTCTTCTACCAGGGCGAACAACACTGGCGCTTGCACTTGAACTTGCATTCTAGCCAATCAGATCGCGTTTCTCTCGTTTCTTTCCCTGCAAGGTTTTGAGGTTTTGTATCAAATCGGACGGATGTTGGTTTTCCAACAAGTTGGCTCGGTCCAAACTCCCAACACCAAGAAAGCGCCAACAAAATGGACGCGACTCCTGCGCCACCGCCGCCGCCTGCCTCTCCGCCGCTCCTGGGCGCGCGCGTGGGGAACCTCACGGACGTGCTGGTGGCTCCAGACCCCCGCGCCGCCAACGTCCGGTCGGCGGTCGCGTCGGCCCCCAAGTTCCGGCTCGAGTTTACGCACGACACCAAGGCCAAGGAGATGCGCTGGGTGCTCTTCACGTCGGCGCGGCGCGGCGCCGTCGGCAAGCTCGTCTTCACGCTCGAAAAGGAGGGCGAGAGCGCGCACGTCAAGAGCATCTCGGTGCACGCCGACTGGCGCGGCCGCGGGCTCGCGCGCGTGCTATACTTGGCGTGTCTCTCGACGCTCCACGAGCTGCGCGTGGGCGAGCTGTGCCTCGAGGCCGAGGAAGACACGAGGCGCCACGACCGCCTCGTGGGGCTCTACCGCAAGTGGGGCTTCTCGGAAGTCGCGGGCGCCAAGGTGCTGTTCCTCTACAACCAGAACGACTGCTTCCGCAAGGTGCCGATGGCGCTGAGCTGCCGCGCGCGCGACTTCTTCCCGGCGCCGCCGCAGCGCGACACGTGGTTCTGCATGCTCTCGCTCTCGACGCGCGACGGCGCGTGGCTCGTGGCCAGTGAGACGGGCGCCATCTCGACGCAGCGCAGCACCAAGGACGAGGCCGTGTGGCAGACGCTCCTGGGCGCCGACGGCGAGATCTTTCTGCGGTCCGTGCACGGCAAGTTTCTCTGCGTCGAAGACAGCGGCACGGTGCTGGCCGACCGCCCGTGGAACTCGACGTGGGAGACGTTCCAGGTCGTGCCGTACCACGCGCCCGTGGACGAGGAGGAGAACAATGAAAAGGACCCGGCGGCCCAGGGCGGCGGCGTCGCGCTCCGGGACTTCCACGGCAGCTACCTCTGCATTGACGAGGCGTCGCAGCGGGTCGTGGCCTCGCGCACGCCCGTGCCGTGGGACGGCGGCAGCGACATTGCGTCGCTCGTGTGCAACAAGCGCGACGCGACGCCGCTCTTTGCCAAGCTCCTGCGCAAGCACGAGACAGCGGCGTTCGTGGCGTCGCAGCAGCGCAAGTACGGCGCGTTCCGCCACGCGACCATGTCGGTGGCGGACGCGTACGAGGCGCTCATGGTGCTCACGGGCGACAGCGAGACGCCCGCGCGAAGCTGGCTGCTCCACCACGTGATGGCCACGGCCGAGGCCGCGAGGGACGACGGCCACCCCGACTGGTTCCAGCTCACGCTCTTTCTGTAGGTTCTGTTGTTTTCCGTGGAGATTGGTGACGGGGAAACTCATGATTGACGTGTTTGTGTAGGCGCGGACTTGGCATGCTGTTTCTGCTGTGGGCCGACGACGAGAACGCCGTGCTGCGGTCCATCTCGGCGCCCGAGTGGTTGCTGCACGCGTCCACGTGGGTGGTCGGCGGCCGCATCCCCGACGAGATGGAGTACCCCGAACTGAACGCACTGAACGCCGACCACTGCCAGGCTGCCCCCGCCGCTCTGGCCAAAGGCAGCGGCCTCGAGAATGCCGTGCTGCCGTGGACGCCCGATGAGTACCTCTACCGCGTGCTCCAGTTCAACCAAGTGACGCTCCCTCGCGAGGCGCTGCTGGCCATCCGCTTCTGGTCGCTACGGCTCTGGTACCAGCAGGACTGTTACGAGGAGCTGTGTACGCCCCAGGACGCGGAGACGAAAGAGTGGCTCCAGCGAATCACGCAGTACGCGACGGCGCCCAAGAAGATGAAGGAAGTGGACCCACCCCGACTCATGCCGTACTACTTGGGGCTTGCGCAAAAGTACCTCCCGGCCGAGTTACACTGGTGAGAGAAGCAAGGGAGAAGGAGTGTATGACTACTACTCTGGGAAGGCCTCCCAGGGACGTGTTTGATATATTTCATGAACGTATCACGTGGGTGGTATTGTGGGTTGGTCTCTCCCACTAGGAATCGTGGACCGCTTCGACAAAATGATCGTGGACCAGCGTCGCGACCTCCGTTCGTGTCGGACTCGTCGTCTTTTTCTTCTGCGGACTGCAAGACGCCTTGCGCTGTGGGCTTTGCCGTCGTGACGGCGACCGTGACCGTGACCGTGACCGTGACCGTGATCGTCGCCGTGGGGACACCGGCAATGACAGCGAAGTCGGGCCGCTCGCGAGCAGCCGCATGAGCTCGACTTTGATTTGGAGACGCCGCTTGGCCGACTTGACGGGGCTCGCCACTAAACCCGCGTCCAGCACCGTCCGCCGCGCCTCGTAGTCGACGATCCACTTGACGACTTGCTCCACGTTAGCCGGCGTCGGCATCGGGTACGACGTATAGCCGCCGGCAATGCGCCTGGGCGGCAGCACACCGCCGTCGCCCATGTCCGTGAGCTTGCGCACGACAAAGGCCCACTGGAACCGTAGCTCGTCGCGTACTGCTCGCGTCTCCTCCAGCTGCTTCTGGAGAGCAGAGCATGTACTCATGAGCCGCTCCAGCTCGTCGCGCAGCCCGAGGATCTCTTTATTCCGCTGGGTGTTGAGTGCGTCCCACTCGCGCTGCCAGCTCGCGACCTGGTGCTCAGCATGTTGCGCCTGTTGCGCCTGGTGCCACAGCAGCTCTCGGATCCGCGCGCGCGCGTCCTGGAGCTGCTGCTGAGCGTGGATCAATTGCTGCTCCATGACGAGCTTCTCCTCATCGATGCACTGCGTCTCCATGGTGTGCATCGAGATGCGTTCACGGAGCCGCAGGTTCTCTGCCTCGAATGCCACGAGCTGCTGCTCGAGCTGCGTGCTGCGGTCGCCTGCCCACCGGCACCGCGTCTCAGCCTCGGCGAGTCTCTCACCCTGGTGCTGATACTTGGCGAGCACGCTACGCACGAGCGTTTGCTGCTGCTGCAGTTCGCGCGCGAGCTCAACGTCGGTGGAAGTGCGGCACTGGCGGCACACACGGAACGCCGTGGGGCGGCGAGACGACACCACGGGCACTGGGATGCCGTCATTCGAGAGGTCCTTTTGTCTCACCTCTTGCTTCGCTGGTCTCGCCTGTGGCATCCACTCGACGGCTCGAGCACTCGTGAGCGTGAACTGTCGGTCTCCAGGGGACCCACAAGCTGCACCGCAGCTAAACTCGAGGGTCAATCGACGCATCGAGATGCCGTGGCATGCGCGTAGATGCGCGACCACGGCTCGGCCCAACGTCTCGGCTCGTGCAAATGCCGCGGACCAGTCAGTGAGTGGGGCAGCCTCTGACTGCTCCCGACGCGTGGCCTCGCTCCGGTCTTTCTCACAGCAAGCCGTCGCCAGTGGTGCCATGGCGTGCGTGAAGCCTTCGCTCGCGCCATTGTCGCTGCAGTGGTAGCTCGTGACGATCGTGGCAGCGTCCGTGGTAGTTTTCAACGAACGCGTGATCGCGGCAGCCTGCAGCACAAACCGCCCGCCTGGGTACGCGCGTGCCACCGAGAGGTCCGGCTCTGGCGACGTCAGGCTGCGCTGCCTCGCACACAGCGTGCGGATTACAGCGTCCAGCGCTGCCTCGCTCAGCACTCGAGGCGACGCAGACTCGCTCTCGGAGTGGTTGTATATGACCGCGACGGGAGGGCACTGGGTCTGGTCAGGTGGCCGTTTGCCCTTGTCTCTTGGGTCGGGTTTCTCCCTGACGAGGTCCTGCAGGTGACCCTCCAGCCGCAGGAGACTCAGCTCGAGCACGTCACGTCTGCGGACTACAGTCTCGTGGTGTCTGGTCGAGACTCGTTTCTTCGACGGCGGCGGCGAGTGCGCGTAGAGCCAGTCGGTGAGCACGCCTTCGTCATCAAACAGCGCCGTGTCCGGAATGCGCACGCCGCGGACGCCGACCAAGTGGGAGAAGAGCCAGTGGGTCGCACTGCGGCTTGTCTCAAGATGCTGTGTCGTGGCGGCGTCCGCAATCCACGGCATGGTCTCTTTGCCGTCCATGTTTCTCCTCTCACTCTCACTGTCTCTCACTTGCTCAGGGAGAGACTCGGGCTGAAAATAGAGTGTCGCGACGCTTAGGGTGTGTGTTGCCACTCGGTGCGTCTTGCCAGCGGCGATCGCGCCTTCCACAGGTTGGTCGAGTCTGCGTGCTGTGTGGCCGCGGCCTTTTCTGCGCTGTGGCTTCCACCAGTAATTGTGTATCGTTGATGCTGCGCCGTGGTGCTTCGTGGGCTGAGGTTGCCGATCGTCAGCAGTGTCGGGCGGTCGCCTCGAGGAGGCCGTGGCAGCAGCGAGAGACTACCGTCGACTGGCGAACCAGTGGGAGTTGTCGATGAGGTTCCAAACGAGATGAGGGGACTGAGCGAACACGAAGCTCGGCGGTTGGTCGTGAACGACGACGACGTACTACTCCGTGGTGGTGGCTGCGAGCTAAAGGGGCTGCGCCAGCCCCAGGCCGCGGCCGCCGGGGCGGGCGTAGTGGCCGTCCCCACGCGGCTCTCGCTAGCTTTGGATGGCGAGTGTGGCGCCTCGGATGGGAACATGGAGGCAAACGGACTCTGGAATGCCTGCCGCTCGTAGACGTGGCGAGCGAGTTGCGAGTGCGCGCAGCCGCCGGTCGAGGTCGACGCTAAGTGCATCGACTCGCCCGTCGGGTTGCCGCTGCTACTGGACGTGCTGGCTGGCAGCGGTTGCCAGGGCTTGTCGTGGTGGTAGTACATGGTCGCCGGCACACCGTGGGTTGGGCTCGTCTGCTGCTGCTGCTTGGCGGCCATGGCGTCGTTCCACTTGTGGCGTTCCAGCAGTGCGTGGCGAACAATGGCGAGGCACTGCGGGCTGAGCCGTCGCCAGCCGCGCTCCGAGAGCTCGAGCATCTCGACGCGCGTCGTGCTCATGTACACGGCGGCCGCGAGATCGTACTGCTCGCTCTTGATAGGCACCCCCACAGAGGTCGTGGTCGTGCTGGTGCCCGTCGGCGTCGGCATTGCGCCGCCCAGGTTGGCCGTCGCGATCGCCATGCCAAAGAATTCCTGCGCGCCAATGGTCGCCACCCGCACGAGCGCCTGCTTGGCGGCGCAGGGCGGAGAAGAAATCGGCAGTTTCACCTTCATGAAGACGCCGATCTCGCCGCTCTTGACGATGTACAGCGTGCGCTGGTGGACCGCATCCTGCAGAAACAAGTGGCGCGCGTCGTACCCGCCCTCGTGCACGTCGTGGGCCACGCGGATGCACTGGCCAAAGTCACTGCCCCTGAAAAAGCTCAGCCGAGCCAGAAACTCCGCGCGCGTGACCATGAGCTGCTGCACCGAGACGCCCGGGAGCGCCGCCTCGACCGCCTTCAAGTGGTCGCGGTCGAACACGAGCAGGTCCGTGTCGCACGCCGCCATGGTCGTGGCGGACCGCTGGAGCCGCGTGACCAGACTGAGCTCGCCGAACGAGTCACCTGCTGACAGCGTCGCGATCACTTCGTGGTGCTTGATCATAGCCGGACTCGTGCCGCTGCCACTCTCACTCGCGTTGGCATTGGTATTGCTGCTGCTGGCCGTGGGCAGGACGTCTTCGTTGACAATATTGATCATGCCCCGCAAGATGACGAACGCGCGGCTTTCAATCTTGCCCTGCCGAAAGAGGTATGCGTCTTTGGTGATGTGAACAAAGGCCACGAACTTGGCGAGACACCGCGCCAGCTTGAAGCGGTCAATGTGGGGCCCGGGCACGTCAAACTTGGAGAGGAAGACGGTGTGCTCAATGAGCCGCGCGACAAACGCCGTCTCGTCGGGCGTGCGACTGGCCGAGTCTTTGGTGAGCACGCGCCGCGTCTCGGAGCGGATGATGCCGAGCGACGACGCCGGCGAGTCCCACGTGATGCGCGCCGAGGCGAACGCAAACTCGTCGGCGAGCCACGGCTCCTGGTGGAGCCGGCGAAAGAGGTCAAGGTACAGCGTCTTGCCGGCGAACTTTTGGTGGTACGCAGCCTTGAACTTCTTGATGAAAGTGACCAAGTAATGGGCCACCTGCGGGTTGGATAGGCGCAGGTGGCGCGCGCTGATGACGAGCTTCCACTCCTCCATCAGCGTCGTCGCGAGCAGCGCCTCGGCGTCCACGTCGAGTGCCGACGCCGTGCCCGTGAGCTGCGCCGCTGCGATGTACTGGGCCCGAGTGATCACGACGCAGCGCACACTCGAGCCGACAGCGACGACCGACGCCGTGCGGGGCTTGCCCAGCAGTCCCATCTCACCAAAGCCCTGGAAGATGGACTTGCGTGCCACGACCGACGTGGCGGCTTGCCCGTCCACGGTCTCACATCCGAGCACGGACGTGGCCTCGTCCAGCACGACGTCGGCTTCGCCCTCGACGAGAATGAAGTACTGGTCGCTCTCGGTCTCGCCCTGGCGGCAGATGAGCTCGCCGTCGCCGAACGTCTGCAGGCTGCACCGGTCGATGAGGTGCTGTCGCTGCGCGGGCGTCCATTCTTTGAAGACGCGGTCTCTCTCCAAGACGCCGTGCACGCGGAGCAAGTGGCGGTACAACATGAGCGAGTGCACGGGCCGCAGCAGCGTCTCGAACGCGTGCTCGGGGAGCACGAGGCACTGGACGGCGCCGCTCGCGACGGCGTTGCTCTTGCGCTGGCACTGGTTCTGAAGCAGCGCGAGCTCGCCAAAGTAGGCGTCCTGGTGGAGTGTGTGGATCTGGATCTCGCACTCGGCGTCCTGGAGCGACCGCCGTCGCGTCCGTGGCCAGAGCGCCAGCGCACTCAGCACGGACGCCATGCCGCCGCTGCTCGTCTCGGGCCGCTGCGTGATGAGCACTTTGCCGTCCTCGATAAAGTACAGGTCGCGCTCGGCCTGGCCCTGGCAGTAAATGTACTCGCCGTCGGCAAAGCTCACGGCGCTGAGCGCCGTCGCGAGCTGCTCCTCGGTGCAGAGCTGGTCGATGACCAACTGCTTGAGCAGCGGCACGCGACGGATGAGCCGACGCTTGCGGTCAAAGTCCGAGGTCGTCGCTGTGGCAACGACGTTCCGACTGGATGCTGTGCTCTTGAACGGTGCGGACCCTCCAGTGCGCGGACTGGCTGGCACACGAAGCACCGGCAGCGACGACGCCGTGGCAGTGGCGGAAGAGGAGGCTTCGTGGCCTCCACCGCCACCTGCGCTGCCCAGGGCGGTCACGGGCATCGTCACGGTGTGGACGCCGCAGGCAAAAGAGAGCAGGTGAAGTGCTGGGCAGTTTGGGTCGCTTCGGTTGCCTCCGCCACGAAATTAGATGCCGTAGTCCACAGAAAAACCGACACAGTCTGAGATAGCAAGCAGTAATGGGGACGACCATGGCATTGACACTGATAAAACCCAACCAGACAATAAAAAAAGGAAGATACAACCGCCTCAGGACGACTCGACACTCGAGACCGCCTTGTTCATGAGCGGATACAGCTTGGACCGCAGCGTAAAGACGACTTGCATGGCGCTCGGTCGCTTGCTCGGGTCCAGGTCGAGACACGAGCGCGCCAGTTCCACGAGCTCCTCGGGGCAGTCGTCGCGGAACGTCGGCAGCAGCTTGCCTTCGGCCACGAGGTGCACAATCTGCATGCTCTTCATCTTATTGCGGGTCTTGTCCTTGTTGAAGCCGTACGGCAGCGCGCACGTGTCGATCTCCGAGAGCACAATGCCGTAGGAAAAGATGTCGGCCTTCTCGTCGTAGCGCTTGCCTTCGAGCACCTCGGGCGCGCTCCAGAGGATGGTGCCGACGCCGTTCGTCATGGTCTCCTCCGTCGACGTCTCGCGGCTGAGCCCAAAGTCGGACAGCTTGGCGCGGAGCTGGTTGTCCATCAGCACGTTCTTGGACTTGAGGTCGCGGTGGATGACCACGGGCATGAGCGAGTGCAAGTACACGAGCGCGTCGGCAATGTCCTTGGCGAGCGTGAGCTTCTCCTTTTGCCACGTGAGCGACTCGGCCATGGGCTGCGACAGCACACTCTCGAGGTCGCCCTTCTCCATGTACTCGGTCACGATCGAGAGGTTCACGAGCGAGTGCCACGCGATGCCACAGAAGGCCACGATCCGCGGGTGCTCGAGCATGGACGCCAGCCGGATCTCCTCGGAAAACTGCTCGAGCGCACGCACTTCGCGGCGCTTCGTGGGCAGCAGGCACTTGATGGCCACGTACCGCGACTCGAACTGGCCGAGCCAGACCTCGCCGTTCGCGCCCTTGGACAGGACGCGCAGAAAGTTGAGCTGCGAGAAGGCGAGGCGCTTGGTGATGATGGTGGGGTCCGAGACGAACCGCTTGAGCACGCCCGAGCGGTGGCACAGCGCGTCGTTCGAGAGCGTGTCGTCGTCGCCGCCGCCGCCCTCGGCGCGCGCGTGGGCCTCGAAAATGTCCATCGAGTTGAGCGCCGCCGCGCCGCCCGCGCTGCTCTGGTGCTTGCCGCCGAGCGAGATGAGGTTCGTGGTCGCCGCGTGCGACTCGTACGACGTCTTGAAGTTCTGCCGGTTCTTGTGCATGTAGAAGACGAGCCCAAAGAGCCCGAGCAGCACGCCGGCCATGATGCCGACGCAAATGATGGCCGTGAGCGAAAACACCTTTTGCTGCGGCTGCGCCACGAGTCGCAGCCACGCGTCGACCGTCGAGCCGAAGTTGGCGGCGCACAGGTCGATGTCCGAGTCGAGCTTGTCGCGGCACGGCACGATGAAGTCGCCGCGCATGCGGCACGACTCGGTGCCCGAGAACACGGCGTCGCTCAAGTGGATCGCGTACAGGTTCATGGCCGTGCCGTTGCCCTTGCGCTGGTGGACGCGGATGACCGGGTCCGGCACGCTCGGGTTCTGCGCGTCCTCGGCCCAGACGACGCCGCCCATGGACGTGACGCCCACCATGTCGGTCGCGGCCACGGCGCAGCGCGCGAGCGGCGCGACGCTGTCGTACGGGCAGTCGGCGAGCAGAAAGTGGTTGTTCATGCCGCAGCGCAGAATCTCACAGTCGGTGCGGTTCGCCTCGAGCGTCTTGATGACGGCGATGTCGACGTGCATGTCGGCCATCGTGCGCGAGCAGCTCGTGTAGATCTGCACGAGGCGCGTGGGCGTCGCGAACACAAAGCCCGAGTCCCAGATCACGGCGCGCTGGAGCAGCGGCGAGAGCGTCTCCCACTGCACATTGTTGAACTTCGCGAGCCGGTCCTTGATGGTGGCCGGGAGGTCCTTGGCCGGGATCGCAACGGGCGACGCCGGGACGCCGTTTTGCTCCGCCTGGTAGAGTCGCCGCACGAGGTCGCCGTCGGCCGCCGCGAGCGAGAAGGAGACCGCCGCGAGCGCGAGCACGCGCCGCAGGAACGTCGTCATGCTGAGAGTTCGTTCGGGTCGACGCAGTCGGAATATGGAATCCACTGAGGAGCTACGAGAACAACACGATGCGAAAGAACGGTTCCCCGAGAGCAAAAGCTCGGAACGGTTCTACAGACAGAGCCGGAAATCCGCTGGGTTTTCCCACCATCGCTTGGGTGAGGGAGGCGCTGGCTTGTTTGGGGGATACATTTTAGCGAATGAGCGATGAGGACGAGACGGATGCATCCATTTGATTGGATGAAATGCGGGCGGCACCCATCACACTGTCGTCAAAGGGAAAGGAGTGTCGGCGCTGGACAGATGCAAGGCGAGAATCTGTGACGTGTGAAGAGCCGAATTCGCTGTTCACACGCCAAGGGACGGGCCGGACGGGAGAGGCGATCACTCCATGGACAGTAATACTATGCAGTAACGTCCTGGCGATCAAGTGGATCAGCCCTGCGACGGTCTCCGCTTGCCGGACGACGACTAACGAAAAGGGCGGTGCGTCTTGAAAGTCAGCGTTTGCGTTGCCCCGTTCGATGAACCTTTGGCGCTGGCGGGATCGGCTCCAAGTGGCGCAAACAAATGTGGCGCTGACTGGATTGCGCGAAGCTTGAAGACCGTGAAGAGGGCAGTATGCTGGCGATTGTGCGGCTTCAATGAAGCAACTGCACATGTATGATGGCGAAAGTAAGGACAGTGTTGTGGTCGCCATAGGAGGCCTCCGTGGTGTCCTGGAGTTTGTCCGCATCGCGTTATTTACGGCCCAGGTCGTTATTTATTGTATTAAACTTGGAGGCACTGCCATATTTGATGTTTCCGAGAAGAGTGTCGAAAACAGGTTTTGTCGAGAATAAGGTGGGCCACGCCAATTACGACTGTTACCGCGTGTTGCACTTCCCAAATGAAGTCCACCAATTTTTTGTGTGCAACGGTGCAGAAAAATTGGTGGGGATAGCCTGCGTGGGCCACCCCACACGGTGAAGGCAACTGCAGTCACTTGAGCGGTGGCCGTTCATTAAGGTCACGGTCAACCTCAACGAGCGAGTCGATCCGCGTGTTCGTCGACAGCACAGAAGCAGATCCAGAGCCCAAGCACCAACGTTTCATGTCGCCACCTACGTATGTACCATAGTGCGGCGCACCCTTGCGTGGGCTGTGTAGGAGGAGTCCATTAATGATGGATGATGGGGCCCATGCGCCACTCGGGATTCCGCCGAGAAACCATCGGTGTGCTGACGGAGCTGAAACGCCCGGTGTTTCCATTGGCTGAAAACGGAGTGTTTGACTCGACCAAGCAACCTTTTGCTGACGGCACCAGCGTTGAAGAAGCGGTGCGGTAACCTCTGATAACGCATAGTTGCGGGTTTCTGTACAGCACACTTGACGCATTTTCCGTTCCTAAGAGCCTCTTATCTTGGATACGTTGCCGATCCAGCGGTCAGCTTGTCTCTTCGTTTCACACTGACTTTACCATCACTCCTTCCTTGAACCCCTAATCGTCTGGGTCTTCCCAGCAAGTCGTTTTGTGATGAGACTTTAACCTGCCCAATCAGAGCGCGGGGAGATGATAGAGAACCAGGCAGAAACGGGCCTTCCCCCTTCACATCCATTCCGAGCCCATCTCCGGCGCCTGCTTCTCTTTGGCTCCGGCCCACGAAGATAATTCTTTTCAGTGGACTGCGTGCCAGTCCCCACAACATCAGTGGACTGGCCGGGTGCAGTGACTCGTGGCTGCGGCCTGTCCACTAACATTACGCCAAATCTCATCCCCCGCCGAGGCGGCACACGCACAGACACACGCTTCCTCCCGTACGGTCTCCTCGGCGCCAGTTCCGAACTGGAACAACGAGACTCAACACGCAAGAAGAGACCACAAGCCCTCGCCAAGAGCATGGCCGTGCACCCCGCCACCAACCAGGCCATCACGGAAGCGCCCGAGCCAAGTGCGTTGTCTCTGTGCTGGGGTTCCGCCGTGACCTTTCGTACTCACCCTCTGCATATATGGTACAGTTGTCATCTTGGACTGGGACGACACGCTGCTGCCCAACACGCACCTCGCGATTCTCGGCTTCACCGACGAGACTGTCAACTTTACGCTGCGCGAAGAGGTATGCATCACAGCAAAGTTGCGTTTACTATCGTCAGAGGTGCTAATCATTCTCTCTATCTACCTACTGCAGAGCGCGCGTGAACTGGACCGCCTCGCGACTGGCGTCGCCGCATTCCTCTCGGCCTGCCTCAAGATCACGAGCAAGTGCTTCATCATCACCAACGGCAAGCCCGGTTGGGTGCAGCGGTCGTGCAAGCGCTTCATGCCGAGCGTGCTGCCGTTGCTGGACCACGTGACTATCATCTCGGCGCGCGGCCGGTACGAGTCGGTGTACCCACGGTGCCCCGTCGAGTGGAAGATCGCTACGTTCTCCGACGTGCTCTGCCGTCTCGACAGTGAAGACGGCGACGACGTGGCGACGCCGGAAGTTTTCTCGGAAAAGCCCAGCACTGGTCTCCAGCAAGTGATCGCTCTCGGCGACTCGCCCCACGATCGCAGTGCCATCCACTATGTCGGGAAACGCACGTCCCAGCTCTGTGTCAAGTCGGTCAAGTTTCTCGAGAACCCGACGATGCAGCAGATCCAGAAGCAGCTCTCGCTCATGGCGGGCTACATGACGCAGCTGAGTTCCCACAACGAAGCGCTCGACCTCGTGCTCTCACCCAGCATGATCCGTTAGAGGAAGAGACGACCGACGCCCAGGGCGAGGATCTATTTATCTCTCATCTTCCCCGACTTGTATTTTTACGCCAACAAAGTAAGACAACAATGCAAATTGTAACCCCTTGAAAGGATGCGCCCGTGGCTTTCTTTTCTATTGTATGATGCCGTACGTGCATTACGACGCGCGTGGAGGACGCGTGAACCTCGGCGTCGCGGGAGGTGCGTCTGTCTCTGAGGTCCGTTGGCTGTGGGTTGGTGATGTGCATGTTGACTGTCGATGGGGATGATTAGTTCGTGGTGGCCAACGCCGCAAGCGCAAGCCGTCTCCAGTCCTTCTGGAGCCATTGAACCACCGCCGCTGGCGTCAAGATCGTCGTCGAAACCGCAGCAGCGAAGAGGATGAAGAAGATGAGGAGGACGGAGTGTCGTTCGTCCCACTCTGCTACGCATATCCACCGATGGCGATGGTCTGTCTACCTTCGTTCGGATACATCCACGACGACCGAGACGAAGACGTGAACAATTCGTACGACATGTATGGTCTCGGTCGACGTCATGAACAGCACCCACAACGAGCCTGTAAGGTATAGACAGCCCGTGGCTCTACCCTCTCTCTTGCTCTATCCTTCTGAGAGACTCTCTTGTCTTCTAGCGATACAATAAAGTGCGACTTCAAAGCCGTCGTCGTCCTGCCCATTCGAGCTCCTCGCCGCACAAGGATGACGGTACAATCCTTTGCGTCTGTGCCATGGCCTGTTCTTTTAATTCCTCACGGGCTTTGGGTAGATACGGAGGTCTCTGACCACGGGATACGCTCTCAGCGTGTCCACTCACTGCAGGCGATGGCACGCGTTCAACGGAACGCGGCGCGGCTCATCCAAGTGAGTAGAGCTGCACGCTGGTATTGATCCCTGGGTGGTTGTTGTCAAGGTCACTGGTCCTGACGTTGAACTGTAGCAAGAGTTTCGCTTCTGTCGCAACCGCAAGCGGAATCGCAGTCGTCAGCTGACCCAGCTCCACGCTCACGCCGAACAGCTACTTGATTCACTTTTGCGTGGGGACATGCTCCCGAGCCTGGTATCGGACACGCTGCTGGACGTGATGCGAGAAGGCGCGGCTCAGGTACAGCCTGGAGAATTTGCCTTCTGAGAGCGTTTTCCGAGCCTCACTGTACCTGTCTTCTGCAGCGTGTGATGGGTCAGCTCAGCGGCGAGACCGCACTTAGCACATTTTCCCTTACTCTCTACCACGAACTGCTTGAAGCTTCTGTCCGCGACGTCTTCCAGGTTGGACGCGACACTTGCTGGCTGGTGATGCTTGGTCAGCTCACTGACGGCAACTCTGGTGTGCGGTCAGGTCGCCTTGGACTCGATGGTTCGCGAGTACATGATGTCTCGAGTGGATCTCTCCCGCCTGTCGCAACCGTCTTCACATGTCGTTGCAGAGGAATTGCTGATTGAGTGGATCGTGGAGCTGGTGGCCGAGATCATCCCTGACGGTAAGAGCGACTCCCAAGTCTTGGGGCGGTGGATTCTCAGCGGTCGCTTCTTGTTCCACCCACAGCCCTGTCGGAGCTGGCGCTCAGCTACATTACCGGGCGCCGCCAATACGAGTTTTTCGAATCTCTCATTGCTGAGGAGCTGCGTGACGTCGCGGTTGAGGCAGCGACCGAGCTCACGCTCGCGGGTATGCTCGACGAGCTCACACTGTCAAGTTGAAGGGATGACATGGATACAATCTAACATCAGTACATTTTTCCGGCATAAATTACCATTTCGAACCGTAATATTTCCTCTCTGAGGTGGCATCTCTTGGTTGGTTGTTGGCACACCAACACGAAACCCAAGCAATCGCGATGGCGTCGGCGAGCGGCGCTGGCGGCCCCGCGTGGGTCTCCAGCCTTGGCAACACCTTCGGCAGCAACGCGTCCTCCAGCACCAACGCACCGGCGTCGGGCTCGTCCTCGTCCACCGCCGCTGCGTTCGGCAATCCGTTCGCGAACGCCACTGTCGCTGCGACTGCGTTCGCCACGCCCGTGGCGCCCAGTCAAATCGGCTCCAAGGAGGACAAGAACAGTATGATGGCGGCCTTCTCCGACATGGGGCTCGCGCTCGACGCCAGCGTATCCACGACTGCGGCGGGGTCGTCGTCCAAGGCGTTGCTGGCCAAGAAGGAGTGCGAGCGGCAGCAGGAGCAGCAAGCCGAGGCCGAGCACCACGCGCGGCGACAAGCTCGATTGAACGCTAAGAACAGCAGCGCAAAGCCCCCACCGCCGGCGTCGGCGCTCATGCAGGCCATTGACGCATTCGCGGGCGAGGTGTCGCAGTCGGACACCTTCTCGTCGGCACTCGGCAGCCGCAAGGCCACGATGCTCAGCTCACTCTCCGGAGGCGCGCGACGCTCCAGGCACAAGCAGGAGAAAGTGCAGGACAAGGCGCGCGGCGGCAAGAGCGTGCGCGACATCAAGCGCCTCCAGCGACGAGAGCAGTATCGGCATGTGTACTAAATTATGCTAATTCCAGTCAAGTGACCATGTACTGTGGACGACTTTTTTATTGGGCTCTTTGCCTACAGACAAATTTTCATTTTAAGGTGAGACCGAACACGAGAGTTCCAAAACCCGTCCCTATTTTCACCCCCATTCCGGAGCCCAGCAAGTCGATTCCATCAAGTCGCACGCTGCGCGCGATGGACCGCGAGCAAACGCCGCTCAAGCAGCGGCAGAAGGTGCGTCGCGCCACTCGACGCCTGCTCTCGCCCTGCCGCCCCGTATTTTGGTCTCACGCCTTCACCTCCTCTCTCCTTCTGGACCGTACAGCGCGGCGCTGCGCGTCACGCCAATGCCAGTGCCTCGGCAGCCTCAGTAGCCGCTGGTGGCGGTGGCGGTGGCTCGGAGCGTGCGTTTCGTAGCAGCAGCACCTCGCAGCGCGTGGGTCTCTCTTGGTTTCACTGCGCGCTTGCTTCTGTGGCTCGTGGGTGGCTCACTCGAGTGTTTGTTTGCGTTGTGTGGGCCATGAGCAGGGCCGCGCCAAGGTCTCTGGGCCGGACAAGTCGTCGTCTCCCGGTGCGATCCTGGCCAAACCGCCGCTCACGATCCTCCGCGCGCCGCCGCTAGCGTCCTCCAGTGGAGGAGGAGGAGGCGTGCTGTACGATCCAGCGTCGCCGATGGCCGCCACCACCACCGCTAAGACTTTGTACTCGCCCCCGCCCCCGCCACCAACTCCGCAACGCAACAGCATGCTGCGTGTTAATACAACATCGCCGTCTGGAGTACCCTTTGGGCCCTCGTCGCCGTCGCCATCTCCACTCGCTGTGGCTGGGACGCCACAGTCGCTTCGTAAACCCTCGACCCCCGGCGGAGGCAGTGGCGTGGTGCCGCCCGCCGCTGTACTCCAGCGGCCGAACGTAGCCACGCAAGTGCCGCCGCTTGTCACCGTGCCGCCCACTTCCACCAAGCTCATTACGCCCACGTTCCAGTTCGCGAGCGACATTCCCACGCGGCTCGCGTCGTGTCTTGAGCTCACCAACTTTACAGTCGTCGGGACACTGGGCCTGGAAGGCGCCGGCAAGTCGACGCTTCTGTCGCTGCTCGCGCGGCTCGCGTTTGCGTCAGCCGTGTCGTCCGAGCAGGCCTTTGATACGATGGCGGCACTGCGTGACCGCTCCAAGAACCCGCATTTCCTCGCGCAACGGCTCGAGACGCAGCTCGCTGGCCTCCAGGAGACCCAGGGCGTGGACCTCGCAGTGGCATGCGAGGCGCCGCGCGTGCGTGCGACCACGGGCGGGCTCGTGCTGCTGGACACGCAGCCACTGCTGAGTGCCTCCCATTTGGCTGAGCTGCTCGCACGAACCGACGCGTCGCCGGCCGGGGCCGCAGCCGCTGCTCGGTACGGCGCGCTGTCGCCCGAGCAGCAAAGCGAGTTGGCGTCGGTCCAGATCGCCGTGCTGCTGCTCTCGGTGTGCCACTATGTCGTTGTGCCTGTGCGCGGCGACGCGGCTGTGGACCTCAAGATGGTCGCTCTTCTGCGCAAGGTCCACGACAAGATGCAGCAGAGCCGGCTGCCCAATGTCGCGGGCCACGTCGCCAAGGAAAAGCACCACGCGCAGTTGCTCTTTGTCGCGAACGAGGCCTCTTCGGCGTCCGTTAGCAGCAGTCACGGCAAGGCACTGCAAGCACTTACCCGCGTGCTGCCTCAAGAATGGATCTATCGGGTTCCCCGCAGCGAGGCACCGTCGACAGCGAAAGGGATGGCAGAAGAGATTCCGATGTGGAAGTTTACGACTCTGGACGCGGCGGCCACGCCGCACGCTGTCGATGACTGGCGCGCCCATGCGATCCAGTGGGCGCGGCTTGTCGAGTCGCTCCCGGCATCGCCGTCGTTTACAAAGTCTACCGCGATGGCAAATGCACCACCACCGCTGACGCTCAAGGAGTGGCTCAGCAGTACGGCACGCGTGTGGGAGAGCGTCAAGCGATCGAGCGCGCTCGCCGAGGAGTACACGACGCGCGATCACTATTGAACGTGGGAGGAACCGAGGAAGAGAAAAGGTGTCTCGCAACAGTGGGGCATCACGCTCAAACGCTGCTCCCGTTTGCCGTGATTCCGACCCCGCCAGACCAGTGGACGGCGTATGACTTGACGGCGTCCAACGATACACCGAGTCAATAGCGTCGGCTTCCCGTCGGTGTGAGGGAACGAACGACTCCTGTGCGAGGTGTGCGCATGGCCACAGAAGACCCTCCCGAGCAAGGGGCGAGTCGGTGTCTAGTGAGAGTTGAGGACGACGGGCGGACGGAGCAAGGATGAACAAGAGACGTGCGGTGCGTCTTCTTTCAGCGACGGTGCAGCACGCACAATGGGAAATATCCTCATGGGGGAAGGCCGGTTTGCGCCGATTCGCTTCACTTTGTTTTGCTTCTCTGTCCTCACTACGATGTTTACTCAGTTACTACGTACGTGTGGTGATCACTGAGATCTCATGTTTCTTGCCTGGTGAGACGGGCGGTCTGAACTGACTCGCCACGGACCTTCATGCTCGCTGGCCATATCTACTGTATGAAGAGGTAGGTATCCATAACGATCGCGCCAGCATAACGTCCCCCATCATGACGAGTGCAGTTCACGTTTCACCAGTCGTCGCGTCGTGGTCCACGCAGTTTCCGTCAGACGTGCTGTGTGGTATTGGGTGCTGGTATGAAGCAGTCAGCACGGTGCAGACTGACTGGAGCTGCCATTTCCCAATCTGCAAGACGGCGAAGGCACATGGAGAACGCCACCCCCACGCAGCAAGGTATGGCCACAGAACGCTGGATTTGTTTGTTGCCACTGAGTCGGTTTGCAACGTGCACGAGCAGGCGATTGTGGGGCTAGCGGGCAGCGTTTGGCCGCGATCGAGACCCGCGAACGGGCTGCAGACGCTCGAGAGCACGCCGTCGCGTGTCGGGAGCGTGCGGTGGGCGACCGAGAGCGCGCTGTGGAAGGCGCGATCCGCACGATGAAACTCATGAATAAGGACCGCGCACGTGCGTCGGGTGGAGATGAACGCGCAGTAGAGAAACTCCATCGCCAGTTGGACGGTCTCGCCAAGACGACGACATGAACGTGGGCAAGGCATCTCAATGCGCGGTAGCGATGGGTAGCGAGTCCCGTCATTAACAACTCTAAAATGAATATCGCCATGTCCGGCAGACCTCACGTCACCTCATGTGCCCACAGTCTGCAGCCACGCACAGACACGTGGGACGGAAGCGGGCGCTGCAACGCGGCAACGAGCCACACAACCTCCACCGCAGCGGCTTTTCTTTACGGGTGGGGATCGGTCTGTTGGTCGCCGTCCGCAAAGCCACCGTCACGATCGACGCCTCTTCCGTGGTGGGTGCTTTTCGTTTTCGCTTTTGCCACCCGAGGGCAACAGAGCGGATGGCGGATATGAACCACACTACAGGTGAGGATGAGTTATGTCTACGGCCATGCCTCACTCGTCGCCAACTCGCGTAATCAGGAAACAAGGTCAAGTACGCTCGCGGGTCGTCTGCAGTGGGGGCTCTGGCGCCCACACCGTCCCAACAGAACCGCAAAGGGGCAATGAGCTCCCACCCCAACACGCCAGCGACATCGAACTGTCGCGAACAATCCACGCACAGCGTTCCGGTATCCAGAGGCTGGAAACAGAGCTGCTCGCCGTGCGACACTGGACCCACCACGTGCGCGCGCACAACAAGATGGCTGATCTCCTGGCCAACCTCGCCATGGATACACCCACCAGCTCGCAGGTGACGCATCCTACGGCACGCTCTGGGCACGCTACTCTACATGCCCATCTGAGCAACGATATCAGCCCGTGGCTGGTTGACACGGTCGACCGCCGGGCTGGCCTCCCTGTTCTGCGTTAGGGCTCTGCCCC